>CM057822.1:89315440-89385440 GCA_030067965.1 Latrodectus elegans | reverse complement strand
TTAAAAAATTTTATACATACATAGGATGATGCCTGATTAAAACGTCAATTTAGGATTAACGATGCATATTAATTAGTTCATATTTATTCCTCTTACAAGATAAATAATTTTAAATTGGAATTTAATCTTAATAAAATAATACATGATAAGATATGAAAATACATTAAAAGATTTTTTTTGTCAAATAAAACAGTGGTAATGAATAACACTGTAATAGTAATTGAAGTCACAATTCTGCTTATATTTTTTTTAATATACCGTTGAGTGACAAACCAACTAACTATAATTTTTAATGACATTTGGAAAGGTAATTATTTATTTTTCGTCTCTGTGATAGTCGTATCAAATAAAGCCATGAGTTCTTCTAACGTTTTTCAAGTTTTCGGTATGTACGTCTGCCAATTATAGCAAAACCTGAATTTCTTTAAGTCAGCATTTATAGCTGGGCTGTCAAAAATGTGGACTGAAGTCAGCTAATGTTTGGGCATTTATCGCACTTTCTGTAGACTCTCCTTCATTCTGTCGATCTGCCTCTATGATGTTTGGTTCTAAACATGATGTTAGTTTTCCTAATTTTTCAATCAGTCTCCATATGCATAGGTGATGTTTTGTTGCAATTAACATTTCTTTTAGATTAGTTTCAGCTATTGCATTAACATCTTGGAAGGTAATTTCTTTATTATTGTTCATATTGTGATTTCTGGATATTTTGTCTAATTTATCTCCATTTTTATTTCTTCCAATACCAACATGGTTGGTGTCCACTGGAAAGGGCAAGTGTAAATCAGCTCTTGAATGACAAAGACTCATTTAAAAATAGCTTATGATAATATAAGTATGTGATAACTATAACATCCTTTAAAGTAAAATCAAAAAGAAAATATTTTTTCCTAATATACAGATTCAATAAACATTTCATATTTTTGCACTGTAAGTTTGGAATTTATGGCATCTTACGCAAAGGAATAATTAATAAATGTATCATCATGGTTCTATAGATGGTTGATTTTCAATGATTTAGTACAATTTTTGGCTAGAAGCAGGGACCAAGCAAAAAACATTCAAAACTTTGGTATTCTATCTCCAAAAATATCATTATCCTTAGAATATACTTTGACCATGGGCACTATTTTTGGTGCTTCAGCTTATTAATGAACATAATAGATCTTCGAATAGGGTTATATAAAGTACTTTTTGTTAAAGTAAAAAGAATCATACTTTCTTCACCAAACTACAGGACCACCACCAGAACAAATATAATTTTTCTAACTTAACTAATAATGATAACAAAAATATTACCCACATGATTGCTATTATGTATTCACAAAGTTATAAAAGACTTTCATCATCATAAAATGTTTTTTAATATTTTAAACTTGTATCACATATTTGAGAATTTATTCATAACAAACCAAAATGTTCATTACTGTAAATTTCTTAGAAATGCTCTATTGTTGATAAAGTATTCACAGTAATCTTTTATATGTTTTAGGGCAAAAGTGAAATATACATTTTATTTGATACTATGAATATAATTTCCTTAATTGGGTTTTCATTTAACAATTCTAAGAAAAATGAAGTTTACAATTTTGATAAAAAAACTTTTTATAATGTGATGTGAATTACTTAACGAAGGATTTGAAACAACTGTTTCATTTAGTTTAACAAAAATGCTTAATTTCTGAGAAATAGCTCTAAAAGCAAAATGCAATTTGAATGAAATTTCCACAAATGAAATCACCTCTGGCACTTTACCGAAATTGAAGCAATGAAATTTTCTTTCCTGCAAGATAAAATGTTTCATTAAATGTTTCCCTAGCCACAAATTAAGGCCAAGAATGTCTCATATTGAAGAGCTTGGGTACCCAGGGGTACTTAGATAGTTGATTATGTTTGCAGTGGGCGAAAACTCGATGTTCTTTTAGGGGTAAAAATCACTTTTAAACAACAGAAGTATCATAGACATGTCCAAAAGCAAATCTAATAGACTGAAAAGGGGCTGGATTATTTTCAAAGAAATTCTTACTTCTGGTAAATATCAAATATATTTCTGTTCTTGTAGAAAATAAAGAAAATATACCTAACGAAATTGAAGATAGTGTGTTGAAACTTGTAATAAAGATAAGTCAAAAACTTAAAATTTAGGAACAGAAAGGCAAAATGGTTTTCTTTTTATTTCACATGTTTCTTGATTGTGAGAATAAGTTTTTGTTAATAAATGAACTGCTTGTTTATTTTATTTTATCTCATTGTATATTTTACAGGAGATACAATTAGTTGATAATACTGTGCAATATTCCCCATTAAATTTATACTGAAATCACCAAATTAAAATGCTTAAAATAATAAAAATATTAAATGCTTTATAAAGCTGATTTTTTTAAATAAAATAGTATCAAATATTTTTAAAGAATTATATAACAAATTTGATATTTTTTCAAAATAAATGTGTTATTTAGTTTTAGTTTCTATTAATCAATATTTATAATGTAAAGGAATTAGCAAATGGTAAATTTTCTTGTGATTTTATTTAAACTTCATTTTTAATAGTATGTAAAAATAATTTGATATTGCAAAAAATATTTTAATATTATATATAAATAAATGTAATAAGTATTCTAATTTGTAGAACCCCTCGATGAATATAATTCATGTAATGTACTATTAATGAACACAAATAAATATTTATTATGTATAAACTCACATAAAATAGAAATAAATTCATATTTTGAATTCAAGTTGTTGAGTTTTTTTATTTGTAAAATAAAAGAAAAATCATTAAGTATTGGAGCTTACAGTATTTTACAAATAAAGTAGGCAGCTATTTTAAGAAATGTCCGATTTTCATTGAAATTAAACATTTCTATAAACTGTTTTCAGTGAAAAAAATATGTTAATACTTAAAATCAAACTGAATATTTTAAACTGCTACATCAACAATATTTTTATCGAAAATAAATAAGCTATAGTTGATGAAGATTAATCTATAAACGCTCACACAAAAAAGAAATATATATTTTTATTGCTTGATGTTTATGATATTTTTTAATTATTATCAATTAATTTACACTGCAATTGATTTAGTACTGTTACATTCTAAAGTATATATTTAAAGTACCTTAAGGATATTCGGTAATCATACCCATAATATTTATATAAATATTTTATGGGAGATTCACTGAAATACATTTTCGTATTATTTCTCAAAAACATGTGCGAATAATTTTTACACATTAAAAATAAAAGCAATGAGTTTAAAAGCCAATTATCAAGTAAATTCTATGAAATATCGTTTATATCAATTTATTGATGACGGAAAAAAATGATTAAATGAATCAGAATATAAATTTTATTTGAGGTTAAAATAGTAAATGTGAAAATTTCCTGAGTTTTACATGTAATTTCCCTCATTGCCAAGACAACTTGTGTATTAAATAATATTTTAAGGACCCTTTACTTATCAAATTTATAGTTTTTAGAGTAACAATTTTTCATTTGTGTCATTTAAGTTTACATCTTTGAAAGCATTTATTTCATACATTTTCAAAAATAAAATGTTTAAAATTTAAGGGAAAAGAATACAGTAATATGTTCTTGTAAGAAATATGTTACCATAAATACTTTTATGAAATCTAAACATTGATTTAATACAAAACTATTTAACTATTATGTCTAGTGAATAAATTGAATTTAAAATGATTTGTTGATAACTATTCCATGTTAGCTTATGTAATCTTCAAAGTGGAAAGGAGTATTCTGGAACAATATTTCACAACTTTAAAAGTGATTTGTAAGGATTACAGCGCTTGTTAGAATTTCCAGTGGGAGATACCTTCATATTCCTTGTACTGTGTGCTTAGGAAATTTTCTCATATTGAGTCTGTCAAAACTATTATGCTAGTAATACGTTAATTTGAATATGTTATTTAATTAAATCACTACTTCAAAAATATTCTAAATAAATTTTACACACTTTATATAGAAAATATTCTTTTCATTTCTCAGAATATACATGTATTTTAACTATTATTTATTTAAATTTTTTTTAAAAATTTTCAACTTTTTATCCATTTGAAATTTTTATGCGTTAATTGTTTATTTTTCTAAATTTCTTTGATACTATCATGCGTAAGACTTATAATATTAAATATAAATATTATGTAAGAAATTAGATTGAAATTTAGTGAAAATAATCTATATTAGAAAATTATTAATTTAATTGAAAAAAACAAATTTGTTAATATTTTTCTATACATTGTTAACATTTTTCTATACATTTAATTAATATTTTAATGAATCCTTAATGAATCCTTAATTAAAATGGTTTTACCGTGGTAATACACCGATATTCAAAGATAAATAAAATAAAAGAAAGTAGACACATATATATTAAGCGAAAATGATTAGATATTTTAATACTCACTACATTTGATGTATGCATTGTTAAATGTAGTAAGTATTAAAATATTCATTTTTAAATTTGCTATTGTAAGTTATTTAAATTCATAAAAGTAGGTCATAATCTTTATTGTACTTATGGTAATTTCAAGTTCTTAATGTACTCGTTTCCTTTTCAGTTTATAGTTATGTTATTAAAAGATTTAAAACGTCTATACTTCTGAATGAGCTGTTCTCCCAGTCTAGTGGTCAGAGTGCCTGACTGTGGATAGGGAGGTCCTGGGTTCAAATCCCGGTTCGAGCATGGATCTACTTTCTCTCTTTATCTATCCTGGCTTTGTCCTTTCTGTGTATGAATGAGGTGTGATGGTTGCCTACCCAATAAACGGGTACCTATGGAATGCGTGTGCTGAGGAAGTCGGACTCCGCACCAAATACGGTTCAGTTGGAAAGTAGAGCAGCGCAGCCCATATTGCTACCCAAACTGGCACAAGACAACAACAGCTGTTGAATGTGTTTTTGAAAGCAATATATCAGAGGTTTAAATTACTAAGCAAAAATAAACAAAATGAAGGTGCATACTTTAAATACGATTATTTGCATCGTACTGTATTATTTTGTTAGACGATTGGGATAATATTATCTTCTAATAAAATATAATTTACCATTTCATGTGTCATAAATGAGAATTTTAAAATGGTCATCAACTTAAATAATGCGATTTCTTTGCCCTTTATCGAAAAATTATAATAATTTAAATGGAGAATATAATTTATAATAAAATGCTAGGCGAGAAAAAGTAATTTGACTTTAATATAATATTTGCATAAGAACCATTGTTAGAACGCATTTTTTTTACCTCAGTAACTGCTATACATAATGGATTAAAAATCAATGCATTTCACCAATATATTCTGTACTTTACATGAAACAAATGGATTATTAAAGATTCTTCATGATTTCAATAAATATAGATTTCGTGAAATAAATTGGTTTTAATAAAAGCATGATGCAGGTGAAATTAATGGCTGTACGAGACACATGATGTGTAATTGAGAGATATTAAATGGGATTATCTTCTAAAGAGTTTTATGGCTTCAGAAGAATCACATTTAAACTATGTAAAATCTTATTAGTCATTGAACATTTCTTAAAGTGTTGATGAGATATTTTTATAAAGTGTATACTGAATGATAATGCACATTGAAATCTGCAGGATTTTATTTTTTTTTTTTCATTTTTGCAAATCTATAGTGATTTACTGATGCATGCTATGATTTCTCAGAATACAGTTCTCTTGAAACTATGACATTTGACATTGTTTATTTTAGTTATTAGGAATACCAATACCATAAAATATATGTTGATTGATAACACCCAAGCTTTAAATATGTTCCACAGTCTACTATGATGACATAAAAATTCACTTTAAATATAATGAAGAAATAATTTATCATTTCAATGATCTAATTTTAGCATCATCTTTGATGAGTGCTTTTCGTTATGTTGGACATAGTTGTTGGTCAATATATCGTTTTGTTGGACATAGTTCTTGGATCTATTTTATTTGAGAATCTTAAATATAGCCACTTATTAAGACAGCCTTGTATATCAATTTACAAATTTCTTTTTTTATTTCAGTAGTAAACAATTTCTTTGAATATGTATTGTTTATTTTTCCCTTTTACTACAAACAGAAAAGATTTCTTAATAATTCATTAACACTTCATTTGCGTTAATATCAAATAATTTTTCATCATCTTCAAAATCAATCAAAATATTGCTTACATTTTCTACTATTTCAAGATTTTTTTCTTTATCTTTTACTGAAATTTAGTTTTTATATATATATATATATATATATATATATATATATATATATATATATATATAAATTTTCATTTTAATTTTTTATTTAAAGTAGTTTTATATTACAAATTTATGAAAAAATAATCACTCTTTGCTATAAAACGGGCTTAAATACATTTAAAGGAAATTATAGTTGTGTGAATTAAACTTTTAGTATATATATGTTTGTTGAATAAAATATTTTAACCCCTTATATTTTCTCATTTCTTTCAGAAGCAATATATTTCCATTTTATTTAACAATAAAACTATACTCTTCATATTACTGATGTCTAAAATTTTGAAAGACTATATTTTGTGCATGTTTGCAAGGATAAATTAAGTAATATATAAAAATAATTCAGAAATTATCACTTCTGTCAAATATGCTTAAATTTTCCCATAAATTACAAAATGTTCCACTAAGTGTAAAGCCTTCCCTGTTGGAAGCGTGAAGAAGTATTTCTATGTACCAATTTGCTCCTTTCCGGGAAAATATTATCGCTACTTTCACATCAAATGGTGCACACGTTTAGGAATTCCTTTTTAAGTTGTTCGCGAAATAAACATATCCTTAAGGCTTGTCAAGCTTTTCTCCCTTTTGAAAGCAGCTGTGAATACTCTCATGACTGTTGGTGTTGAAAACGTTTTCTCAAATATTACTTTTTTGATTTCCTGATTAATATGCATGGAAAATGTCTTTCAGGCTAATAACTATCTTCTGAATTTTCCAGTCTTGTCATAAATAGAACAGGAACTTCAATCAAAGTTTGCTTTAAGAAAGGATTTCTCAATTTATTAGTAAAGAGGTTTGGGTGGTTTATACTGGAGTAGCTGATGCGTGATTATGCTAGAGAAAATAAAGTTTCTTTTGTGTGAAAGATCAAGAATTACTTAAAGAAAACGAAAATTGACGATAGTTTTGTTCAGAAATATTTTAACTAATCCTTTTAAATTAAAATTTTATTTTTAACAATGCTCACATTTTTTTAAATATTAAAAAGTGTTCATAAGGAATTAATTATAATAAAAAATGTTTTTGATCTTTTCCTTTAACTTAAATTCTTGAATATATTTAAACAGGTATTTCTGCAAACTCCTTATTTATGATAATTTTAAATATTTTTATGCTTGAATTCTATTTTTGCTTAATTAGATGAAACATTTCTTATCAATTTTTTTAACTGTTTCACAGTTGTAGAATTAATCTAATTAATCACACATTTCTATACCAATTCATTTCAAGAGAATAGTGTGCAATGAAAAATATTCAATATTAAAGCGTCTAGAAAGAAATCAGAAATATTGAAATTTTAAATAATTAAATATGCTTCAAATAATTAGATGCATCTTTCATATTTTGTTTTGTATTTAGTGCTTCATTACACAACCTAGAACATGTAAGTAAATATTTGCAATATGATTTTTAATCCACGTAACTCCATTAAAAGCCAAGTTAATAATTCCTAGGAAAATCTCTTCGGGGTAACTCACCAACTAGTTTAAATAAATCAATTTTCTATTAAATATGCAACTAATTTAAGGTAAATGAAATGTAATTGTTCACGAAATATTAATGAATTCTTTCAATATACCTCAGTGTGTTATAATTACCATATTAATACATAAACATTAATGCTCCGTAAGAGGTTTGTATCTAGCAGCAAATATAAGTGATTGCAGAGTAATATTTATAGTTTGACAAAGGTTATATAACCAAATCAGAAACAAGCACAGTCAATAGATTCTATGAACTTTGTGTGTGAATAGTATAATTGAATAAAATAAAATGCATTGTATTGAGAATTTGATGTAAAATTGAATGTAAGAAATAAACCTGAAAAAGAACGACTATGCGAAAAATAAATTTTTTGGTTCGCAAGAGCGATAACACGATATTCCATAATTCAAACTCTCTAACATTAATCCCCTTTAAAAGAAATTGGAAAAATTTGGTGGTCGCGTTGAAAATATACATGTATATCTTAGAGAAGAATTGGTTCACTTCAAAATTGAATTTAACATGAGAAGATAAAATTTCCATTGAAATAGATCTAAATGGAGTTAATATAGAAAATTCAATTTTCCCCTTTTAGTTTAAAATATGCGGTGAATGTTCAATTTTCTATCTACTTATATAAAACATGATATTAGTAAAAATAATATACATAAATATGCAAACTTAAGTGGTTTGGTTAGATCAATATTGATAATAAAATAACATGTTAATTTCATAAGGATATATGTAAAATATATTTACGTATAACTTAGAATTGAGATGATAAATTATAAGATATATCAGCCAAAATATGTATGTAAATAAATATGCAGATATTCACATGAATTTTTTAAAAAATCAACGATAAACTATGGTTCATATCATATTAACAATAGTTAATAATAGAGGTGTTTACATGTGAACATATAAATAATATTTTCTTTTAATTCATTATGTAGAAAAAATATGTGAGTGCCAACAACTTTAAACGCGAAAAAGGTAAATCTGTTTAAAACATTTGTCATTAAAAATTTAATAAACACTTAAGATAATAATTAATATTTATTTAATAAAAAAGAAATATATAACATTCTTAGCTGAATGCATTTCTTTTAAATAATCATCTTTTACTTTATGAGTGTAAGCCACAGTTTTCATTAATAAACAAGCGCAGTATTATTCACCTATCTGACAATCTAAAAATTGTTATGATAAATTCATTCAAAACGTTAAAAATCAAATTTTATTTGTCATATCATGATTACTTCAAAATGTCAATAAATATGAAATTTTAAAACCTTTAAAGACTTGTAAAATAATTGCAACTATTTAAGTCAATGCTCAATCTTTCTCATTAGTATAATACAGGAGTTTTATCAATAAACCATGCCTGTTTTATTTCTGCAATTTGGTTTGCCAGATCTGACATGATCTTTAATTTATAGACAAGTGAGTAATTTTTATACAATGTGCTAGTATTTAAAAATGATGCATCATGTGCTGAAACTCATGGGGCTTCATGTGGAAAATATGTAGACAGAAAAATGTATTATGACAAGCAAATTAATATTCTTTCAAAGAATTTGTGAAGATTATGTATAAGGATGAGTGCAATGTGTTTAAATGAGGTAAATGTATGGTGATTTTCTTATAAATAAAATTCAATTTTAATTTAAATTTTTGTTTGTTAATTGAATTGTTGTTTGAAGTGATTCTTTATGCATGAAGGAGATGTACATACTATAACGTTTTTGATCTTGTAAATAAATGTTAATAAGATGATAAATGTTAGCCTATCGTTATATATTGCTGTTTGTAACTGATAGATTGTTATCTTATGGCTATACAAAATGTGGAATAGAGGAATTTATGACTGTTAAACTGAAATATTTGTAGGAATTCAGCAGCTTACTATCACTAAAATCTGTAAAAAAAAATATTATCAGTATAACAAACCCAAACCTGCTTACATTGTCATTATGGTCAAATGGCAGCGTGGAAGACACAAATTACCAATATTCATTCGACATGGTTATACTGATCTATAAAATAGGGCAATAATATAATATAAGGTGTCACTAAATATGTGCGATATTATTTCATTTTTTTTGATGGAATCACTTCAAATAGTGGCCATTACGTCTTTGTAATGTTAAGATTTTTCACTTCTCTCTTTATTTAAAGGCTTCAAAATGCCGAATGTCTTGAAACAGTTATTGCACGACTATTTATTGACAGTATCACATGTATCTTCCTTGATATAAAAAGTATTCGTTATATCTTTGAGCAATCACAATTCTGTTTGATTCATAAAATGTTTTCAATGTCTTTCAATAGCTTAGTGCATTCTTGATATATTTCACTAAAAGAAATAATCTAAATAAAGCGTACAACATCATTGGTTAATGATCATGCGTCAACTTTAACATTCGATGAATTGGAGTAAAGTATTCAAGTTATGTAGTTAATTGTATCTATGTTTGACTCAATACGCCGGTACGTAATTTCTACAGCCATATTCGCGCAAAGTTAGTCAATTCATTTATCAGGAATGTGAATTCAAAATTATAGAGCATTCATTTTCTAAAAAATACAAGTGTCTTCGAAAAACCACTGAAATACTAGTAGATGATAAAGCATGTATCAATCAAAATATGTGTTTTGTTAAAACAGAATTTAAAAAATTACGATAACGTTTTTAGAGTAACTGATATAATTACATCCAGTCATTTTAAAATGATCTCAAATTACTTCGAACATCCATTTCTGAGTTGTTAAATCGGAAAGCTGTTTCATTTAAATCAGTCGTAATAGCACTTCAGTTAACAACTCCTGGATTGTTATAAATGACACTTCACGATATCATAAATCTTCCCAACCATTGCAATTCATTAACGAATGTGATTATATTACCTGATAGTCTGTAAGGAACACATTTACTTCCTTGTATAGTGATTAAATGATTCTATTTAAATCAAATGAAAGTAATTTTCAAGTTTAAATGTATTCAAATTAATATATTACTATTTATTTTATTAATCACTTTTCTAAATTAACTAAAAATGATTAGATTACCAAAATAAAATTATATAATGAAGTAGAAAATTATTGCCGTAACATTGTCACTAAAGCTTAGTTACCAAAAATTCAAATTTATTTTACTCAAATAAATTAATTTATATAAATGCAATGCAAATTAAATTTTATTTTACTTATGTCACAATTAAAACTTCTTGGTATCTGGAAATTGATTCATATAACAATTTGTTAAATTGATATCGTTCATTAGATGGATAAGTTTAAGTGAATTAGCGGACACTTCCTCATTTATTTAAAAATAAATAAAGGCATATAATTATATCTACAAAAATATGAATATTTCTACACTAAACTTTATTAAATATATGTCTGCAAAAAGATTTTACAATTTTTGTAAAAAACATATTTATAATTAGCATTAATTATCTACGTAGGATGGTAATATGATAAGGAAAATGATAATACAACATTACTTACCATATTCATATCTTACATTGTTTTCACAACAAAGTGTAAATGTGTTAAGTGATTTCACTAGTATCACACACATTTACAAATTTATCAAATACTTAACATTTCCTTTCGAAATATGCACACATTATCCAACTCTCCAGTATAAAACAAAAGCTCTATCATTATTTTTACATAGAAGCCTTATTTTACAAAAAAATAATAATTTTATTAACCAATTTAATTCCCCATAGTTTCAATAAATGCTTTCTGACTTCACCATATAATTATTTCCTGTAATTTCATTTCATAATATGCATAGTTCTTTAACTGTTTATATTATGTAATATGTGCTGCAATTTATAGAAATATACATTTTACCGCATTATTTGAATGACCACAATACTCATAGAGTTATATGCTGTCTACTACAACTTGGACTATATAAGATGGCGTTAATGACTTTATAACATTGTAGTAGGAGTGTTTTGTCAGTGCAGGAACAATTGTTTAGGATCATCTATTTGGATACACTCTTTCAACAAAAGTTTGTTTAAGATGAAATACGATAGTCTGAATGGATTTAATAAATTATTTTTGAGATAACAATTTGAGCAGATTCTATACAAAAATGCTTGAGTCATTATTGAATTATTTATAGAATTCCTCATCAATATTTCGTAATACCATAAAATGCGTCACCATATAAATTTAAGTTGCTTCAAGGCAAATACGTATTCTCAATATTCACATTCATAATTTTACAAATATTTCCTTTTCAGAACATTTTTATAAATGTTCATCTGAGTCCTTTAAAAAGAAACATGGGCATTTAAGAGAAATATTATAAAAATAAAGTGTATTTTATCTCTTTAATATTAATAATATGTAGACCCAATTATATTTATTTGTTTTACATAACAAAATTTATTGTTATTCTTAAGTATATCTTAAGTATGAGTAATATTATTGATTTTTTTAAAGAAATCAATGATTTTAAATAGTAACATTACTTTTTGAAAAATTATTTATAATACTTTTAGTGAAATGTTAAACTACTGAATCATTGTTTTAATAGAACTAATGGTATTGTTATAGAAATGAAATCTATTACAAGCATTTTAAATTTCTGACCCTTTTTTAGCTTTTTTAAATCATTATTTTTCTAAAATTATCTATGCGATTATTTCTTATTTAACTAATTCTGTGATTTATTTCCTGAATTAACGATAGTATACACAATAGATTACTTTACATATTCTTCGTGCCTATTTTCGAGTGAACGATTAAATTTTATAAGTATTTTGTATGCAAGTTTCTACTTATGTATTGAATAAATACAAATATTTGGTCCAAAATATTCAATATTTTGTTCATTAGAATATATACATGGATAGAATGTTACGAAAAATTATTGAAAAGTATTCAGTGGATCAATTTTTATTTCAAAACAGAAATTAGAAATGAAAAAATTGAAACTCTAATTCATTTTTGTAAATCAAAATAATTATTTGAATAAATGTGAAAAAATGCTGATTTCTTCAAGCAAAAATTTTAATTTTATAAATATGCATTAGAATCTGCATGTAAATATAAGAAATACATCTACTTTTATTTCATCACTAGAATATTATATATAAGATAAAATACCCCTTATTGTGTAAATACACATTTTTTATTAAGTTTTTTTATTAACTACATAACCTTAAACATTTCTCACCTGCAAATATATAAGATTAAATTAACATACTTTTTAAGAAAAAAAGATGTGTAAAATCATATTTTTGCTTTCAAGATCTTAATTTAGGGTCTTTAAATAAAATATTTCTAATTTCTTTGAAGCCATCACATTTAACATTTCTAAGCTTAAATTTTGCTAAATGTAATGGATAATATTTTTATTAATTAACTCGAAATGCTAGCAGCTAAATATTGTCAACAAATATCCTTATCTATTTTCAATCTCATGAAATTAAAATAAATTTCAAAATGCTGCGTATTTACCTTAATCCTCTTAGCAAATTCTGTAATCTTAATTGCATGAATTCAGAGAAAAGCTTGTTAAAAATAGCACAGTTGTGAATATTTTAAAATTTATATTTGAAATATATTAAATTTTTGAATAATTTAAAATATCAAATAGACTATAAAACTTAGTTTATCTAAAATTGAATCCACTGCTGAATTTGTTTTTACTGAATTACAATGATAAAACAGGAATTTGATAAGTTTTTATATTTTTAGCCAAAAAATTATTGAGTATATATCTGTTTGAAGAAAAATCATAAGTAGTATTTTCTATGATATCATAATATATATATACATATGGATATTCATGCTTCTTTTGCTTAATATAAATTAAATACTTCTTGAGTGTGAAATATTAGGTTTTTTTATACATTGATGTATTCTAGTTAAAACATTTGACCAGATGATTTGAGAATGAAGACTCACTGACATTTATTTAAATAAAACATTTATTTAAATATATAATTATTTTTACATGGATTTTCAGACATTAAATGATTGCGTCACATTTATGAACTGATTTATGCTAGAAATGTTATGTTTTTGTGTCATATGAAATGGACAAAAACAAAATGTTGAATCCTGAAAATGGTACTATAAATCATTATAATATTGTTATAAAAACAAGTATGGTAAATACTGATTGTTTGATTCTATATATATAGACTGTTATTAATTTCTTTCATATGACTAGGTTATGATATGTATAGACAATTCATTATATCATTTCTTATTTTCTTTACAGATTTTTAAAAAAAAGTCAACTATAAAATCTGTTACCAAAGTAATGGGTAATATTTGTAGATTTTGTAATAGGTCATGATGGTTTCGGGATTGGTGCACAAGTACTGCATTCCTGAAAGTCTTATGATAAATTTTATAAAAAAAAATCTGTAGGCTAGGGAAAATAAGTACTGCTGGTGTTACGATGTTTTTTTCCTGTTCTATTATTTAATGCTTTTGGTTTTGCAAACAGCATATTTTATAATGTCAACAGATAATGCATTAATACGAAATTAGTTCCATGTGTCCTGATGCATATGTGCAGGAAATAGATTTACCTAAATTTGAAAAGTATGTTTATTTAACAAACCACAGAGTTTAGTTTCACTTATTTTTATTATGTTTCTTTGATGTTAACTTTTATAGAATTAAAAAATGTATATAAATATATTTTTTGTGTAAGTGCGGGAGGGTTATGTTGTAGTGTAAAACGACGTGACCAAACCCTGAGAAAATAGATGTGAATATTTTTATTGAAATTTAAATGTAAGAGTTTCCACTTTTCCTTTCAAACTAAGCTGTTATAATATAAAAAAGATATAATAAATATTGGCATAATGAGACAAGTGCAATAAAAGAATAAAATTTTCCTTTTGGAATGCATGAGTTTTCTTGAGAAAATTTCAAGAAAGTTTATGTTTTATGATAATTTATATGTAAATCTGACCAGTCGGGATTGAGGGGGAGAGATTTCTGACACATCTCACAGAAGTATAGGAGGTACTAGTGAACTTTTAAAAACCAGTGGTGTAAAGAGAAGGAGCTAAGACAAGTATTATGAACAATTAAAAACTGCATCTAAAAAAGAGAAGACAAATAAGCCCCACAAAAACTCTCAGAGAAAAGGAGTACATGATTGAGGACTGAGTCCTCGTTGAGTAGAATGAAGGTAACTGAAAGATTTTAGTAGCAAACGGAGTACAGGTGCGATGTCTCGATTTTTCTAAATGGAACAAAAGATGTCCCATAAATGGATGAGGATAAGAAGAGACGACAAAGTCTGAAGAGAGATAGCAGAGAAAAAAGAGAAAGGTTATGAGGAATGATCAAGCCATGCGAGATCCTGAACAGTAAGTCAAATGAGATGTGCAAATATCAAGGGATAGAAATGCAAAGCGAAGATGCACAGTAGAGTACGAGGAGTGCATGAGAAAAGAGAATCATGGACACTGGAAAGCGGCGAAGTCATTGACGATTGGAGACACCGCAATACTGCTTCTAAAAGGGGTGAGTCTGATGTCTCGTTTCTTTTCCGTCTGGTCACACTCATTATGATTTATTACTGTGTAAATATCATAAAAGAAATATAAAGTTTGAATTTCTTTAATTATTTAATCTAGAATGTTTTGATTGTAAATGGAAATTTCTCTTTTCATTAATTTGCTAATATAAGTTATTAAGTCTTATTGTATTTTTGTTTTGAATTTATCTCTGTCATTCAATTAAGGAAAATGAATCTGGCTTTCCTCGGAATTCTTCTACAATTTCTGAATCTCACCACAACACTATGGTTATATATAAACACTCAATAAAATAAGTTTTCTCTAGCAGTGTATAAATCTAGAAAACTACTAATATTGTTTTGAATATAATGTTTGTATACTTCAAAATTTTAATAAAGAATTAAGTGAATATATATATATATATATATTATATTAAATAAATATTATATGGCCTTTTGTATAAAGCTGAAAATCTGGAAGTGTATATGATTCATTCAAGTATCCTCATAAACAAAGTAGAACAGTTTTTTCAGTATCAGAGAAAAAGATTCACTTTGTATAATTCAAATGCTCAAACCCTGAGATTTCATGAAAAACAATCAAAGATTTGATGAATCAAATACTTTTAAGTCATCCAACTCCAAGAAGTTGCAAGTGATATACATTTTGAAATTCCATCCATCATACAGAACAAGTACAGAGTTGGGTCAGAAGGTTATAGGACCATCGTGGACAGTGATACAATAATTAACACAGCTCGGAACTGAGCCAATGAAATTAAAGATGCCATAGTAAGGAATTACTCCACATTCTCTGTCAAAGAGCTGCCAAAGTGGGTCTTCTGTAGGAGGTGTGTGATGGCAATATATTCAAATGGACTTTGATCGTATCCCTAAAGTGTTCGCAATCGGTGACAGATCTAGCAAGCACGGTGGGCAAGGAAGCAGTTGTACACCTTGCATAGCATATTGCCTGATACGAGCAATGTGTTCTTAAACTTTATCTTGTTGATAAAGAGCATTGGGCACCCCCTGAAGTTAGAAGAATGTCACCGGCCACAGTACATTATCCACGTAACGTTGGTCTGCCATAGTGCCATGAATATAAATTAAATATAATCTGGAATTGTATGTAATGATACAATAAAACAATGAAGCCACTTATCGTGCAGCGGAGTGTTACACTATTGCTGTAGAATTAGACTTGTATCCACGTCAACACCACATTTGTATGAGGTGACTATCGCTGAAGAAACAGAAGCATGATTCATCATCGAAGACGATAATGTGCTGTACCACTGTTCACATCACTTTAATCCTGCACCATTCTAGACGTTGGCATCTATGCGGTCATGTAACTGGCAGTCTTCTTAACGGGTGTTATAAGCGCAAGCTATTGGCAACTAATCGATGGAAAATGATTCTGCTCGATATGGGATCCTACAGGGAGTTTTTCACATGCTGCAGGCTTTCGGTAGGTGTGGTTTGTGGTGTTTCCACCTCATCCAGTCAGACGCGTCAATCAAAGTATGCTGACGTCACTCGGATTACATGGAAACCTCACAAATATTCTACAGTTCCCTGATCCAACAATCTTCCCCAATGCTTGTGTACTGTGAATGTATCTAGGTGTCTGTGAGCCGAAGTTTGTTGTGACGACAAACCTGCCTTTCTCAATTCATGTCCGTCGTAAATTCGTCTGTCTTCAGGAACTGATTCTGAAGGTGATGAAATGGCATTCACTGAAATTACAGGCCTCTTTTGAGACGAGCAAACTTTTAACGATTATTTCTTAAGTAGCAACATCGCGAATATTTCTCATTCTGCCAATTTCTCTCCATATATCTCATCTTGTCTGAGTTGGAGAGCTGCGTTTTTCTCATCATTTGCGTAACTCAGTAAGTTACATTTACAATAAGATTTATATAAATTTCTGGAGTTTCCTTCTTGGTGTTGTATTTTCAACACAGGCCAGTGTACATTATAATTTTTTTATGTATTGTCGTATATTAAAAATATCATATTATCTGGACATTTTTAATATATACAGTAAAAATATTTTATATTTATCTGTACATTTTTCATCTTTGGCAATCTGAATTTGGAAGATAATATTTATTGCATGGAATCTGTGATTTAATTTACTTTTTCTTGTGATATAGCAGCTTTTCCCTTAAATAAATGCATTTTCGTCTGAAACAGCTAATTCATCATTAGCATGAAAATATCATAAGTTAATGCACATTTTTATGCTAAAAAATAAAATAAGTTTTGTTTATAATAATATTTTACTTTTAACAAATTCTGCGTCGTCAGTAACTTTTACTTACAAACAGGATGGTGTAATTTTGTTCTGACGTGACAATCTAGACAATTAAATAACTTGACTCCGTCAAGATTTTTTAAAAGAATCATGGATAATTCTAGTGGTTTTAAATTTTAAGGATATTACTAGTTCAATATTCTCTGATCTTTAAACAAAAAGTTTTAATAATATAGGCATGGTATTTAAAATGAAATCTTATTTTCATTATGAAACTTTTAAATTCTCATTTGCTTAAATGGAGTCAGTGTCCTTAATCCCTTTTCAATGGATTTTCATAAAATAATTTATGAATATTTATTAAAACATAAACCATGGACAATGATTTAATGACGTATATTCTCATAGGAAAAAATATGAGATTTTAAGATTATACTTTAAAGCGTGTAATGTTTATTCATAGTAATATATTATATGGAGAAATAAATTTTTTGTTAGTCTAATTATTAAAGACAATAAAAGTGTGTGTATTATGGGTTAATATATCAGAGAAAATGTGAATAATTGAAAAATTTCACTGAAATCTAAAGAAATGACTACATTTATTTGAATATGTATACATATTTAATATTAATCAAATGTTATAAATTGTACAACAGAGGCCTTTTATAAATATGAAAAGATTAAATATTACATAAAATCGTGAATTCTGTTAATACAAAGGTATAAAGATAAGTTAATTCATTAAATACAGATTTTTATTTAATTTTCATTGGACTTGTTTCAAATGATAAATTTAATTAAGGTAATTTGAATTAATAATTTTGTACTTACTAATTTTCAAATAATGTTAAAAATAAAAGAAAAATATTTAAATACATTTAGATTTCTTTTTGTATTTATTTCTTATCAAGAGCCAACAATTTTATCATTACACAATTTGCTTCTCTTAATTTCTTTATTGCTTTTAAATGAGTAATAATATAATAACACTTAAAATACTTAACGAATATTGATACTATCTATTATTAACAAAACTAATTTTCTTATTTAAATAAATATTCTTATTTTGAAATAAATAATATCGAACATAATTAGTATTAATGCATGACTAATAAATTCGAAAACAAGCATTTATGACTAATATATGAAATACGTTACGTAAATTTATACGTTACCGTAATTGATATATACGTTATCGTTATTGATATCTGCGTTATCGTTATTGATATATACGTTACCGTTATTGATATTCTAAATAGCTATTTGGAATATTTTGTATATCATTTAATTATGCAAGGTTGTGGTTAATAATTTTATCACAGCTCCAAATTACAATTTTATATAATGACTTGAAATTGAAACTTTTCATTGAAAGCAAACAATGAGTAATTGCAAATTAGTCTGTGAAGATACCGTATTATTTTAATAAACTTGTAGATTAATATATTACTTAATAACCCATTTATTTATTACCATAATATGTAAGTGCTATATTATATGCAATACAATCAAAATTTCTATCCCTAATCATTTTAAAAATTCGTTCTAAATGACTGTAATGTAAAAATAAGAAAAATCATTTATTCCTTATTATTATGAAAATGTCTTATTATAAGTATTATATAAGTGTTTATTAAGAAACATATGTTCTTTTTTTCTATTAAGTAAATAACTTAGGGAATTAGTTATAAATAATTATTCTTAAGCATTTTCGACATCGCACACAAATAGTAATAATAATTAAATGATATGAAAAATAAATAAATATGAATCATATATATATATATATATATATTGTAACTTATTTGTTATCAAAATAACCAAAATCAAGTTTATGGTTAATTAACAGTAGTTATTATATATTTGTAAAATTTTGAGATAAATAATTTATAATGAAAAATTTTGGAAATTCTCAGTAAATATATTATGTAAAGTTAATCAATAATCATTAAACCACATATTATTCCTTTAATAAAATTGAAACATTTTAGGCAAATTAATTGACTATTTAACATACCAGAAATAAACGAATTTACAAAAACATTCTTTTCATTTATCTTAACATTCAATAAAAATATTAAAATGGTTTTTGAAAAAATTTATACCTTACAAAACTATTCAATCATTTTTAAGCATCTTATTCACATGTCATTTCAATGCGAATAACTTTCCATCAACTTAAAGAAAACATATATTTTTCAATATGAATCAGATTGTATAAACGCCTCTTAAATATGAAATGTCCATATCGAAATGCTGTTCTAAGTTCGATCCCAGCAACTACCTCTATAAAATGAGAGATAGGTGTTGCGTTTTTGTGATTTTTGTGTACCCATTTGTCGTTATAATTTTGTTAAATCTATGTGATTCTGTTTATATGATTACTAAATAAAAAGAATATTCCGACACTTAAAAAAACTACTATTTCTAAAATATTTATTGTAATAACTAAGCGTCACCGCATATCTACTCGAAATAGCACATTAAATAGGGAGAATCTAAAACGTACGCAGTTTTAACTAATATAAGCTTTGCTCTATGTACTTCAAACTTTCATTTCTACTTCATTTTCATGACACTAAATTCAACATTGCATCTATTGTAAAATATTTAAGGTCATTAGTAACTCAAGACTGAGTAATCAAGAGAAAGATAACTGAAATAATTTAGCTTAACATCACACTAAAATATTTCTTATGTCCGTTTATCCTGGAAAAATTTTGTAACTGTTTGGAAAATTAATCTTCTTAACATTCAAAAATGTTCCATCCTACTGATCACAAGAATCATAAGGCTTCCTCTTCAGCAGCTCTTCAAACTGTAGCAAGTTTTCATTCATTAAGCTATCAAAAAGATTTTGTTATCATATAAAGTCTTGTAAGTGTCCATTTCTCCAACTTTAAAAGAATATTCTGATTGGTAATGTTTTATTTAACATTCCAATTTCAAGAAAACAATCAGTAGGAACTTAACTTACTCATCACACATCCAAGTAATCATTCATTCACAAACTGGAATTACGAATATCTGCTTGCCATATAAATCTACCGATGTTTAGTTCGATTATCAGTTATTATCTTGCAAGATATAAAAATGACAACTTAACAGGCTCAGTTTTTCTCGTCATGAATAATGGTGTCATCCCGTATTCAAACATAATATCATTCAATCAATATAACTTTATCTATTAGACTGAAACTTTAACCATTTTGGGCACTATCAATCATGCATTGATAAATCACAGGTCACATATAAATATTTTGTCATATAGTATGTTTTTTCTCCTGTACATAACAACTACACAGTATAAATCCGACATCATCTATATTATATCTGTACATATGGATCCATCAACACAATAACCTTTAAGATATACCATACAAAATTGTTATAGAATTTCCATAGAATATACTTCATGTTGGGTCACAAGACAATGAAAGAATGGATAATGAAACCAAAAAGTTACAACCAACATCGCCATTCCCGTCGTTTGCACTCCCATACCACAACCCTCTTCTGAACTACTTCCTTAAATAGTAAGCTGCAACAATGAGAGTGATGACGTTTTTTTTCTACTATATCAAACAATGTTCTTGTTTGAAAAATCTAAAACTAATGCATCAAACCTCCCAGACATGAGATCTTTGAAAAACTTATACTTAATGGTAGCTTTTGATGAAGAAAAATGATTAATATCATGTCTCCCATAGCAATTAAAAGAAGAAACCGATGAAAAAATTCAATACGATGTTCTTATTAGTCTTAAGAAAAAGAAACTTAAGATTATTGAGATGTCGCAAAACGTTATGAAATTGGCAGGTACACCTTTCCCTAAATAATACAAATGTATCTATTTAAGAAATTAAACTATTAAGTTAAACTATTTTAAGAAACATGTTTCAGTAAGTGATGAAATTAATAAGAATATTTAGAAAAAATGTTTCCACTTTCAAAATGTGCAATATCCAATTAAAACGCATCACTGTTTCATGAAAAATAATAATCTATCTGCATCATGATTATTCTTGATTATATTTAGATTGGAAGACCACACGGTGACTCAATAAACTATCATTTCATCTCCAAGCATGCATAAGAATTTGGCAAAAATGACAAAAATTAAGCGTCATTCACTGATTAAATTACGGTATGAGTTCTGAGGATCTTGTTTCGATATCATTGGTCAGTATATTTCCAGTTACAATAATATTCTTTTACGTATGCCAACAAAGGTTGCGTCAAAATCCTTGCCTACAATACTATCTTTTCTGAGAGGTACTGCTTACAATTAAAACAAAATCAGTAAATAATAAATAATTCCATTTATTTTGCATAAAATACATGATCAACTCAATTTTAGTGGTACACATTATTTGTTAAGGTCAAATTATATTCACAACTGCTGCGTTGGATTGTGCGTTTCATAGCGACAATAATGTGGATAATGGATACTAATTATCCTATTTCTAAGATCTATTTTACTTGTTTCTCAATAGTACTACTTTTTATATCCAATTCAACCAATAATATATATTTAACACTATGGTAGATAGCTTTGACGCAGGGCAATTAACATTCTCTCAAACAAATAATGTTTCCAACCTTCCAACGCTGTTTTGGTTTCTCGGATGAAAATATCGTATGGAAATGTTTGAATAGAATCCTGAGTTGAATACGAAATTTTCTGACTAAATGTATTATACATTGATGTATTATAAATATACATTGACTAAATGTATTATACATTCATGTATTATACATTAATAATACCTTTTGATCAAAAACAAAAGTTTTAGAGTGAATTGAATTTCGCTTTAATTTATACTTTATACTTTAGGAAGTAATACTGATTTTAAACTCCAAACTTTTTAATAATGCATTTGTATCATGTAAGCTGGCAAACTGATAAATAATTACCTGGTTATTTTTTAAGAAACAAAATTCTTTAGAGTTTGACGTAAAATATGTGTTCATAAATAATGTGAATGTCAAGAATTGATGGTGACAAATCTTTTTTCTTCATCAAATTTCGTAAATTAAATATAAATGCAAATAATGTCACTATAAAAATAACGTTCTGCTGAATCTAAAAATCTGAATAATCCAAAACTATTGCACCGAGTACTTGCAAAGTATCTTCAAAAATAACACTTAAATATATTCTTTAATACATTAATTGATTTAAATTTAATTTCATTACAGTTATTGGGCATGAGTTTGAGAAAACTATGTTAACTAAGAATGTTAAAAAAATTCAGCATATATTTAACGCTATACTATCATGCACTATTCAGTCCAAATTAGATTAAATGAAGATGAGAGCACATATGCCAATCATTATTTATTCATCTTATATCATGGATGGGTAAATAAAGCATCTTTTCTATCTGTACGTCCTTAAGCAGTAAAATGAGAATTGGTATGTCTAATACGAAAAAGCGTAAGTGATAGAGAACTATTTACTTTATTAACTAGATTAGCTGAGTGAATTTATTAGGATGGGAATGAAGTAAAAGATTAATCTTTCCAAAATAGTAATGAACTAGTAATAGTAATTACATTCTAGTTATGCAATTGTTGATTGTTTACTTAGAATAATTTTAGAAAAATATAATAAAACTTTATACTATTTTTATATACTCATTTATTAAGATAATGTTCTAAGTGGTAACATACCGCTATTAGATTAGATATCCCCAATTACAATAGCAGTCACTATCGAACAGGAGGAAATGCTATGGAAATTCCATTTTCAACATGAGCTGTTGTTAAAATTGATGCATATAAATGTCTTTCATTTCTCATTTTGCGATACATAAGTGTTGCATATCATCAAAAAAATATCTATCCTGAAGTATTTTTTGATATTATGCGCAATACGTGTCAAATCACGTTTTAAATTTATTATGCTTTCAGCTTCAAATATTACATTATATCAGTCTCCAGTTTCACAGCTATCCATTATGTCAAAAGTAATTATAAAGAAGTCTAGACTTGTTGAGAGATACAACTTTTTACCAATTTTAGTACTTTGTATTATGTACGTTATAGGAAAAAAGAATTTCTTGTTAGACCTTGAAGGAAAATATCTGTAAGCAAAATGTATCAAAAGCTAAAGATTATCAAATTCATAAATAAAGTACATCTGATTTTTCCTTTCATGAAGCGATTAACTTTTATATGGTACCGATAGATGGCGCTAAATAATTGACCTATAAAATAAAATACAAAGCGATATTGAACAAAAATGAAAAAAAAAGTTTATTACATAAGAATGCCTCACATCTATAAATTTATTCAAGTAAGCAACCACTAATCAATAAGACATTTGGAACATGGAAGTCATTGCAATATGATGCCGCTTAAGATACAGTGATGTGACAAAAGCTTATTACAATATAACTACTTTAAATATAGTTGATACTTCAATACCTTGAGCTTATTTTTTCATGACAGTAGAAGAAAACAAAATATATTAAGTAAACTCGAGAAGTTAAATATTTACCTTATTGATGACATGTTACCATGCATTTAAAGTAATATTCTACATTTGAAATTTCGATAAGTCATTACTGAATATCCAATTAGAAAGTTAATTCATCGTAATCAATGTAGCATTTTCTACTATCACGCAAACATTTAATGAAAACAACGTATATATATATATATATATATATATATATATATATATATATATATATATCCATCCCAGAGGAATCTTTTCTACTGAAATAGAAAAAAATACTGAATTACAATTTCCCATATTTGTAGTATTTATTAACAAAATAAAAAGACAAAATAATGAAGGTCTTATTAATCTTATTAATGACAATATAATAAATTATCAGTAGTTGAACAATTACTTGTTACGTGCTAATATCTGGCACTGATGCTATAGACACTAATTTATCTTCTAAGACTATAACATCATTTTAATAATGAAAATAATAGACGATTCATATGTCATATAAAAATTTATTAACAATGCATGACGATTCATAAAATGATTTAAAAGAATAAAAAACGCCATTGAATAATTATAAAATCTTAACAAAAATGTCTTAAATGGAAAATTGGCATATATAAAAATAGTTGGATATCTGGAATAAAGTTTATCATCATAAATATTCATAATATGGATTGCTAGGGAAAATCGCAAATTCGAATAGCTACATTAAATAAAAAATTTTAATGAATATTGAGAACTATGATCATGAATTTTTTTATTTGCACTTTTTAAAAATATAGAATAAAATATTTATAAATTTCGTAGAATTATTTTAAATAATAGTTGAAATACAAAAATAGCGTAATATTTTTCTATATAAAGAGCATAATTTTCTCTATGTTAATTTATATCAATTTTGAAGAGTAGTTTCTCATTGTTTGTACAGAAGGAAAAAGGATATGTGTAATGTTAGAAGTTATTAATTTAATATTTGTAACTTCTTGTGTGCATTATTTCAATATTCTGATGATTCAATTATTTCATTTCATAAAATTAAGTTCATAAATTAAAATTTTTTCTGATTAATTCTATTTTTAATCTGATTATTTTCATTCTTTTTCTTAAAATTAAATCACTTAAGATTTTTTTTTTTTTGATGTTTTGCTAAAACTAACTTAACAAAATCTCAAAGTTTAATTTTTTATTTTTTATTTATTTAAATTTATTTTGCTTATATCTTTGAGATTTTACTTATTTAAATTTGTAAACAAACTAAAAAAGTTTATTATTTTTGTGAACTATACTTTTTTCATTTATTTTAATTTGTTAAAATTTAGCCCATATTACATTTTTATCATTCTTTAATTATTAATTAAATAAAACTCATTAATATCATTATCATTTATTATTTTACAGAGTTAAAATGATATTTGATTTCTGATAAATAAGAGTTTTAATTTTTACATTTTTTCCAAGTATACCTAAAAATTATAACAAATATCATTTATTGCTTTAAAGTGACAAAAATAAATTTGCCGAAATTCTTAAATTTTATAAAATTTTAATATATTTTTCAACAAATATAATTTAAATAGTTAAAATAATTTGACGTGAAATTTGTATTTCATAAGCGCATATTTCCCAAGAAGAAGATCTTTCAAACTAAAAGTAAACAAATTAACAAATTTTCAGTAAAGAAAAGTTTATTAAACTTACTTCTGAGAGATGAACAATTCCTCCACAGATGTTGAAAGGAGAAGTGTTGGAAAGAAATTTCACTTTAATTAAGTCCTCGCAACTTTTTCGCACTTGGAGCTTGACAAAAATCGTTTGGCGACTTAAGGTCTGCAGGAAGAAAGTTGGTGGAACACACGACTGGTCGGATGGAGTGCGCTTTGGAAGAATGAATGAAACGCTGGTGAATCGGGAGTCTTGAGGGATGAGGAGGACAGGATGGAACATTTTCGCCTCCCTGTCACCTCCCTCCCCATTTACCAACCACGGAATATGCGTGAAAGGCGCTGCTTGTCACTCAAAAAACGTTTTGCGTTTTACTTTGCATTTCTTAATATAATTTCTTTATACCCGTATTACACTGATGGTTTTCAAATATACATTTTAAAGGAAATTATAAGTCGATTTTGGTATATTTTATAAAATTAAATTGGATTTTCCACCTTTTTATCAATATTTCCATGGTAGTAAATATATTTTTTTTTTGGTTTATTAATTGAATTAATGGCAGAAGTAGATAAAATGCAAAAAAATACTGAAATGTTTTAGATAATTCATTGGTTAAGTAAATAACACATAATAATTTTTCCAAATTATTTTAATTTTATAGAATTGCAAGTTTATCAAACCAATATACTGTTATGAAATATATATTTCAAAATTTAAGTTAGGAAAGAATTATAATATTCAATAATAAATTACTTTTCGAAAAAAATGTTTTTGAAAAATTTCTGACAGTTCCTCTTTGAATTTTTTTACTGAAGTGTAATTAATGTGTTCCTCTTTGAATTTTTTTACTGAAGTGTAATTAATGTGTTCCTCTTTGAATTTTTTTACTGAAGTGTAATAAAAATTACGGTTATAATTTTTAAAGATACAGTTAAGTGGAAAACTTATTTATATAACACTAATAAAAACCAACAGAACCAGAATTTAATAAATTTAAACACTTCGATAGCATGTTTGATGCGACTTCCCATAAATAATTATAAGAAAGCAATTTTTCTTCAACAAACTTTTATATATATTTTATATTATTTTATTTTTTATAGTTTCAGTTATACAATAAAAAACTCTAATAATATGAAAATTATTTTACTTTGAGATTAAAATTAATTTTTAATGTATTTAATTTCTTTATTTTGCTCAAAGTGCAATGGATTATTCTTGAGAAAATGTTAATGAAACCTACGAAAGAATATGCATTCAGAGGGCTTTAAATGAATTCATGAATTATAAAATAATATAATACATCATTATCTTTAATAATTTAATTTTACTTTAACTAACTTTTATAGTAATAATTTATATTTAAATTTTATCGCAGATCAAGGCTAGATAAATAGAACAAATTATATAAAATAATTAAGGCAAAAAATCTCCTTTTTGTTGAAACGTATGCAAAATTTTATTTCATATTAATGTGAAATTTTGATACTGAAATGTCTATTCATTCATATTACAAAATATTTTTCTTTACATGTAAAGAAAATTAATTTTGCACTTGTTTCTGAATAACTGAAATTTAAATTTATATCTTAGCAAAATGAAATTTTGAGTTAATAAATTGTAAATTTTAAATGAATGTGATTTCAAACAGATTCCTATTTGTAAATACATATTTTGATTTAAAGAAAAAATGAAATGATTCTTTATGTCAAAAAATTGCATTTATTTCAATTAAATGTTGTAGTAGATTTTAAAAAGTATATTCAAGATACGTTAGAGAAAGCATTGTAATCTTGAAATTATTGACGATGATTGATGAAAATACATATTTATAAAAATATAAAATAATATCATTAATAAATATGGCATATCACCCTGAATGATTTATGCTCAAAATAAATGTGATATAATAATTCTTATGAAGCATACATGTAATGAACCAATATAGCACTGAGTTTTTAATGAAATAATGTGTGTTGATTTATATTAAATTATCATTACATATAAAGAATCAATCGTTTTTGGAAATCTCAGTACGGATGTATAAATAAAGTAATATGTGTATAAAATGAGTTTAATAGCTGAAAAATAAACTTTTATACAGAGAAACCTAATATAAAATGAAAACCCTTGTTTTAAATCAGATATTTCTTACGTAAAAGAATTATTAATGAATCAATGATGTGAATTCCTCTCAATCTTTAGATATCATGATTAACTGAGTATTTTAAATGAAAACAATATATTCAATAGCAGCTGAATATTTCAAAACAAAAAATTTCATTTTCAACTACTGAGATTAAGCATCTTATTTTCTAAAATGATACTAGAATTTTCAACAATTGATTAAATAACTTTTCAATTTATTAGTTTATCTCATGTTTTTATAACAGATCAAAAAGAATTACAAAAAAGGGACAGATCAAAATTCCAACTGAAGTAATATTTTCTTAAAATAATGATGGTACTCCTTATTAAATACAATAAATAGGACATTATGAAAATGGACACAATATATATATACACGTATTTAATGGATAAATGAAAAATGTTCTCATTGAATACAGAAAAATATACAAAATAATTGTAATGTGAACGTTTGTGCGGAATAAATGTAACAAAAAGATTAATGATTAGAATACATAAAAAGTTTTAAAGAAGAACCATTAAGCTACAAAAGTAGTAAATCACTAAGAAAGCATTAAAAATATTTTAACTTAAATTGATCAATTTGTCGAAATGATATATTCCTGATGGAAAATTTATTTAAATTGTTTCTTGTATCACACATCTAATGTTTCCCGATTAATTATGCAAATTCACTAAATGTCGAAGAAAGGAATCTGAACTTAGCTGCTTAGAGTTCTTAATTTTCTTCAATCGAATCAAAACTGATGTGAATTTGAAAGCTTATTCAAATTTCTATGTGTTAATTTGTTTGACGAATGGTTCTATTTTAGCAGGTTTTACTTAAGTAAAGCTTATATAATTGCTTACCGAAATATTCGATGACACTGACAGTATAAGAAATTTTAACATTGAAAATAATTCTTTACAAACAATTAAGTATTATGTATTACAGATATTCAAACCACAATCCTATATCCAAATGTTAATCTATTTTCAATACATAAATTATTCAATCAATAGTACAAAATATTAATATTATTATAATATTTGAAATCAAATATTTTTTTAGGTAACCACCTGTGCTTGAACTAACTTTTTCTTAAAAATTAATTTTAATTTTCTTTAATCTTAATTTCATGCTAAACTATGAAATAAAAATGTAAAATTAGCAACAATTTAAATTACGTATACAGTATTTTTAGTGAAGTTGGTTATTGTATGGGACTCTTTAATGAAATTTTACTAATCATATTACTAGAAATTGTATTCCATAAATTTTAATTTAATGTTTGAATAAAGTTGATGTGACAATGCTCTTTGAAATATAGTAAAATCTTACAAAATATTGAGTGATAAAGAAAATATGGTTCAAAATATACAGTAATATGGATGTAGTATGAGATTTTACTGAATATTTCCTTTATAAATAGCTGTAATTGAAAAAAAATATTCATATATTAAAACTTTAATTTCATTTCATAAATCATAGCACTTAAAATATATGATCAAAGTTTATACAAATTTCTTCATAATTACTTTAGATATGGTATTAACAGGGAGGGGAGGAGTTAGATATTTTGTGAAAAGCAAAGCACTAAGAGAAAACCTTTTAAACGTGATAGTTTTACTTGTGTTAGCAACAACGTTGCCACTTCTTACCGAATGAATGTATAATCCTTATAACAACCTCCTACTTATGATAATAATCAACACAACATAGGAAACATAAATACTAAAAAATAACAAAACACCACATCTGATTTGAAATGTAACTTCATTTTAAAAAATGATTAAATTTAATTAATGTTATTTCATTTCTATTTGACATACAATAACACTTAATTAGGTTTTGAAACTAGAAAGTTCTGAGTGTAAGTTTCACAAATCAAAAAAATTTACACTTGTTTTAAAAAATCAACTTTTGAACGAAAGTGAAGTACCTTAAGCTCTTGGAACTCATAAATAAAATGTGTGTCAATGTACGCATGTTTTTGAGCCTAATTTTGCTTATATTATAAATTTTAATTCATATTATGCTGTAAAACTATTATCACCTATTTGTTTTAAATGATACAAAATCATATTTGGAACAGTTAATATAGTATTCAAATTTAAGAAAATTTTAACTTTAAATTAAAATTTATATTTCTTATAACAGTGACGGATGATAAATAGAAACTTTAAGCTTGAAATACAATTCAAATAGGTTGGAAGTTAAGAATATGTATGAGATCCAAAGAATTGCCTAGAAAATTATAATGGATATTCAAATATTTAGAAAAGGGGAATGGCAGGTAAATTTTAACCTTTTTTGGTATCATGAAAGAAAAATGTATATTTCGAAAGATTCCATTTGAAACCAGAAACTTGAAAAATAGCTGACTTACTTTATCCGTAAAACTTATGGTTAGTGAACATTTGAAATAGCAGCTGAATAAATTTATTTGGAAGTTTAATTTCTGAAAAGGTCAAAATACCAGTTGAATTCTAATAGTTTAAAATATATTTTAAATGCTATATGTTCAAATTATAATCAAATCGTTATTAAATATTACAATTTACTATTCGCCTCAATAGAAAAATTAGTTATAATATGATTTGAAACATACATGAATCTATTTTTAAATTATTTTAGAGAATACTGAAATACTGAATGAAATATATGGATTAGATAAGTAATGAAATATGGATTTAATAGTTAGAGATGTTAAAATAAGCTTTAGGTTCAAATTTGTTTAAAAAGGTTGCATTATAGTCAGATTATTCGTTACACATTTAGAATATAATGCACAGTTATTTGAATAAAATGAATAGGAAGAATAATCATTTAAAAAATTATAAACAATTAAAGAAAAATGTTGGATAATAAATTTAAAATTTTATAAAATGTTATTTTGCGTCAATCAAAAAATATTTTTCACTTATTTTTACAAAGCTAAATTTGATGACATTGTCTCTAGAGATCTAGCTAAGGAATTTTTCCATGATAAAAAAAATTACTCTTGCTTTTAATTCCTGTGCAAGTCTCAATTAATATACATTTTATAAGCATAGATATTTATAAAACTAATCTTTTTCCCACCTTTATTTTGTAATGCAAACATGTACAATTATGATAAAATTAAAAAATAAAGATTTTACATATTTTTTAATTTATTATTTTTACTATCATTTATATTTGAATCTATTTACATTATTATTTATTTTAAAAAAAAATTATGAAATTGAACTTTTTTATTAATATTTAAAAATATTTATTTAAAGATGTTATTATAAAGTTTAGGAATAGATTATTTTGATAAATTTTTAAATTTAAATGAATGTTGAGGAAACATTTTTATTTTGTAAATATCTCAATATTAAAATAATCCTTAAATGTTCGAAAAAAAACTAATAATTCAAATATGACTTCCTCAAAACTGTTACTAAAATCTCTAGATGAGTTTTAGCTATGCTGATAAAAAATAACATAATTTTACATCTCATTTAAATCAAATATTTTTGGATGACATTGATTAAAGCCATCATTTGAAACGAATTAAGCATTCCCGTCCCAAAAAATTTAACTAAGTCTCATTTTAACTAAAATTGGTTATGAGTAACAATTGTCTATTTTTCTGAACAATATTGTGTTATGACTTATTTCTCAAACCCTGTAAGAACTAAAAAAATAAAATTTTACCATTTATTTCAAAGAATATTTTGATGAACTGAAATTGTAAAAATTATTAATGTTTGTATACTTCAACGCTTTCTGGAAATAAAATAACAATTTTTAATTATTCCAAGTTTCTAATTTGTAGACAAGTGCAGAAATATATAGATGGTTTCAGTGAGATAAATTATCGTTTTTATGCGGAAATTGCAAAATTACTTGGTAACTGAATAATATAATATAGTGTATAAGAATTGCGCTCGCTTACATAACAAAACAAACTAACTCAATGAAACACAAATCAAGAACTTGTAGAAGAAAAATCAATAGTGATATGGATGATAGAATGAAATAAAAATGACAGGTCTCAAAGTTACAACGATTCTATTACATGCTGTTAGATAAGCCGTTATTGTAACAAGTATATCAATTAAGTCAAGACATTAAATATTGTTTTTAGACTAAGCGATAGAATTTCTATGATATATCATATTTAGACAACAAGAAGGAACTTAGTACACAAAGGAATACATTAAGGGGTCAGAATATCAGTGGATACAAATAATCTGAAGTGATGAGGGTTCACTGTTTCGTTCTTTGTAGTCATGTACGTTCTTGGGCTCCATCGCTCTTTGAACAGGTGTTCAAAAACACTCTATATTCAAGTAGATTAAAGGAGAAGCTGAATAGTGGTTACATCGAAGCAATTACAGAAAATACAATAAATGGCCTGATTTGAATATGTATGTTTGCAGATGTTTTCATACGCTTTCGAATTTTTAATGACATTCTAAAAGCAAAAATTATATCAGCACTATCCTGGAACCAAAATTAATATATTTCGTCATCAATATTTTCTCCAATATAGCACAATTTATTTTAAAACATAATTTAGCTATATACCTAATTTAAAAAAAAGCATGCAAAAATAGACGTATGCACAAATTAAAAATAAAGCCATAGATTTATTATCATGGCCAGAAATACGGTGACGTATATCTTACTGAATCTTTATAATAATGTTTGCCTTTACTTGCACAAGTAATCAATTAAAATGCAACTTATTGAGGCTATGTTTGCTTCTTCGCCTGTTCAAGACATATGAGCTTTAAACTCTAGTTTTCATTCGATGAAAATCCACTGCAAAACTTTTTTAAAAATAACTATTATCTTAATTAATGTTTTTTTGTATGTATAACTTTAATATACAGTAAAGTCTAAGACATATCTTATTATTTCTAGAGTAACTCTTTACAATATAAACATTCTAATTTTGTTTTTTTTTTAATTATCTTCTAATATAAAATTCCTTTAATTTGATAAATAAAAATGAAGGGTAAATTAGGGTAAATTAATATATATTTTATAAGCAAACAAGAATACATAAAAATATCCATAATTTTTGTTGCAACTATATATATATATATATATATATATATATATATATATATATATATATATATATATATATAGATATATATATATATATATATATATATATATATATAGAAAGATGTTATAGAAAAGTCATCAAATGTCATATGTAGAGTCCTTTTCTCTTGAAATATCGTGAAGATTTATCTTTGTAATGCGACAACGGGTAAAATATTTTAGCCTCTTACTGTCACGGGAGAAATCTCAATATTCGATATATCTCATTTCTTTTGTTTAGTGCTTAACTGAAGCATATTTACTTCATCTTATAAAAACATGAAAAAAAAAATTTATAATCAAAATCTTATTGCTTATTGAAAAAAATTGAATGTATGTGAACTTTTTTAATTATATAATTTATTGAATTACTTTCTGTAATTAAAATCCTTAACAGAAGTATAAAATACCTTTAAAGCAATGATGTGCATGAAAAATGTGATAAAACATTGTTAATTTTTAAAAACGAATTTTTTTGTGCTAAATATGTAATCGTTTCTTCTTGATTAGAAAATGGAATTTAGTCTGTAACTTAGAAAAGCATACCAATTTGAGTAAGAATCTAACAATAACTTCACTCTTTTTTCAAGCACAATAGGAATTACTATATCAATTCATATCATTCACAGATAATTGAGACTAAAGTGATGCTTTGAGAATCAATACCGTCGTCTATATTAATGAAACTTTCTCTTCAAATCATTTATCACGAATACAATAGTTATTATAGAATACCTACAAAACAAGACAATAGCCCTTGGAGGGAATAATCTTCTTCTGAACTTAATTACTATTGAATGTGCATTAACATATTAAAATTACATGTACTAAAGAGTAATATCTTTAAATAAAGCAGATTTCAAGAAATTTTAATTTTTAAATACCCTTGAAGTTCAGATAACCAGTTCACCTAGCTCAAATTAACTCTGACCTTATTCGGCAATTATTATATTAATGAAAAGAAATATGACAAAATAATTTTGGAAATGTAATCAGCGCATTCCTACGTTGCACTTGATTGTCCTTGCAACAGTTGCAATTCCATTAATTAAAGGACATCAAATTCCTTTAATATTAAAATAAGCGATATTTTGTTCTTGTATTTTAACATCTTTTAAGATCTTTAATCACTTATATATGTCACTAGGTTTACAATATTGGCTCATTAGCTTATAACAAATACTTTGGACACTTCAGATTAAAAAATTATGATACCGTAAAAGGTATTGCGAAATTAAAGTAAATTTTAAATTAATACGGTTTATTATTAAACGAAAAATCATGAAAATGAATAGATTATGGCAATATAATTTAAATTTTTCTTCTTATGAAAACCTTTTCTCGTCAATTAGTTAACGTTGTATTCAAAACTTCCAATTAAATATAAAGATTTCCATTTAAAACTATATACTAAACACTGCTGTTCCTAAATAACATGAAACATTCGAATTCAATTTTTTTTTACCAAGATACAGATTTTAGGATATTCACATAAATTAATTTCTAAAGTTTGTTATTGCTTAAAATTATCTACACAAAAAATTGGAATACGTAAAGTGTGCCTCTATTTTTAATTTTTGTTTTCTTGGCATTTTAATTGCATTCCTGCCTGGTGTTTAATTAGTTTTTATATTCTTTTCCATTCCAAAACTAATTATATTTCTACTTTTACATTAGCCTTTTTTGGCATAAGCGCACAGAATGTCATTCTAATGGATTGAATATTGGACAATTAGAATGAAATTCTATGCGCTTATACATTTTGTGACCATTGTGGAATTACGGGCAATGAAAGATCTGATGCACTGGCTGAGAAGTGAGCTCTGACAGAACAACGTGTATATTATCTTTTTTTTTCGATTCACTAAATTACTTATTAACCTTTTCCATAGAAAAATTCATAAAAAAATGGTTATGATTCAACGTACGAAGAATAAGAATCTTCTATTTGAAAATCCTGGGGAACGAGAGTAATGCTCCCAGTTTTCAAGAAAGACTGTGGTGGCGCTATTTAAAGAGCTTACTAAACATGACATTACTTGCAGGACCATCTCAATAGAACTAGAGTAGTGGATTCCCCAAATTGTGTTTTTAGTAACTATAATCATCTAACGATTTTTGAACAGTTAAATAATTGTACCGCACTTTCTCAGTATGAATACACTGTCAAGAAATACAGGAGATCCTATAAACTAATAACTTTAGGCGCTAATGTTTGGCATTTGTAACATAAAATTTTACTTTTGTAATGTATAAAGTCATAAAAAGTTGTGAGAATATTGCTCTAATACACATAACAGAATTAAATATGATTTGCTTAGATTGAAATATTCATGGAATTTTTTTAATTAAAACAGCTCTCATAAATGTATTAAGAGCATTTCTTAGTCTCAGTGCAAAAAGTTGAATTATTTGTTAATAAATAAAAATTTATAAAATTTCGTAAAAATAGCAAAAGATGAAATGGTTGCTAATCAGAAATAAAAGTTTTAAAACATTCTTCTTTATATGTAACTCAAAGATTAAGAAAATAAAGAATAAACAATAAGTTGATCGATAAAGCATGATAAGCTAGGATACTTTGATAACAATTTTTTTTTCATTTTGGTACTATATAGTCAAGGAATAAATAGTAAAATAAAATTAAAGTTTCCATAGAGAGCTATATATATCGTTATCAACTAATCCAAATGTCTGAAATAAACATAGAATGATATTCGTTAGAAACGAAATAATTGTAAATGTCTGAGAGTGTGTAAGTATCCCTTGCATTGATCGTTGTATCTCCCCTAAGACATGCTTTGACGAATCATCCATTTACATCAATTATCATTGATGTCGGATTCAATTAAGTCTACCAACAATTGCATAGAATTTGGAGTTGAACACTTTTAAATTGTGCTGCTTTGGGAAGATAGATTTTAGTGACGTGATCAATTTTTTTCTATATATCGTAAAAACAAATGATCTGCTTATTCTTCTGTGAAAAAATTGGATATTTTACCTATATACACAACACTAGTAAACACCTGCCATTCAGAAAATATATGGACCAAGGACTTGATGAATATATTTTTTTAAGAATTAAACTTGGAAAAAGTAATTTGATTTCTCTAAAGCAACAATCATTTACTTCTTATACATGTTCTTCACATATATCAACTTTTATTTCAATTAGACATATAATGTCAATTTAAAAATAATGCAAATAAAGTTTTTTATATAAGGTTTCATAATTTTATATTAAGAAGCATTTTTATAATAGGCGCATATTTTTACAAGCTCTTAATTTAAGAATTCTTACGCTTATAGGAACCAGTGGTCAGTCCTAACCCTAACATCATAGGCACAATGATAATTTTAACTCCCTTTTATAAACCAACTTTTAATAAAATCTGTTTTTTGTGAACTTTTATTTTTGATAAATAGTTTTCATTTTGGCTCTTTATCTTCATTCTTATGGTATTTTTTAAATTTTTATTTGCGTTCTTTTTTATATTGCTCTTTATTCATCCTTTAACAACGAAGTGTCCCGTACAGGATTTCAGATTCTATTCGAACAATATTCAAATACACTTAGATATCAGATATTAGATGCTAATAAATTGCTTAATTCGACTCTTGACTTGCATTGTGGGCCGTGATGGCTTGGTTGCACGTGAGTCGTTCTTATCATCGGAAGTTAGTAAAGTCAAATCCCGTCTTAACCGAAGATTCGTCGTGTTTGCCAAAGGCAGCTGAGGCATGTTAAAACTGGTAGTGGCTGCAATGCTCTCCAACTGAAATAATGCCTTTCAAGGTGATAGGTCAAGTATTGTGGGTCTTCTGCTTGGTCCCCCTGGTTTAAATTCGCGAAAACTCCACCCAGTCGCTTCTATCTAACTGGTTGAGTCAGCTTAAAGCTAGGTACAGGGAAGCATACGGGTGGAACAAGAACTCTTGATCAGCAAATAAAAACAAAGGAAAGGGTAGAGCTCTGTTGATCTGCAGTTGGTTTCACTTCATTTTAACATTTTCATTTTTGAAGTTTTGTTAGTTGAGAGGGACATTAAGTCGGTTCTATTGAATATTTGTCGCAGTTGAAGAAATGAACTTATAAGTAAAAAGGAAATTTTAAGAGAAGAAGATACAACAATATAAAATAAAACAAAAATTTTCCAAAAAAGAGTATGGAATTTCAAAGAAAATGAGCCACTCAACAATTTTAAAAACTCGGAAAAAAACCTGGGATAAGATACCGGCAAAAATGTTTTGCCTCGAAAATATTTTAGCGAGGAAAAACAATCTTATTGGAAAAGCTTTGCACTCTTGGCTGAAAAGAATGAACATTTCTGTTGATGATTACATCATTAAAGAGAAATCCAACTGCTTTGCTATAAAGTTGAACATAAAATATTTCAAAACATGAGACCATGTGCTACAAAAATGCCAGACCAGACAATTTCTACCTTTAAAACTTGTGTTGTGAAAGTAGAATCAATTAAATGAGACTACATATTGCTCTTTTAAGTATACATATTATTTTGCATGTGTTTTATCTAATGAACTTTAAATAGTTCTTTCAAATATGTTATTTTATTTATAAAGAAAAAGAATACTTGATAAAAATTCAGGTTTTAATAATTTGATGCAGGTTGCATTATTTTTGTAATTTATGAACTTTATATATATATATATATAAGCGTCAACTGTAAATAAAAATCACTTTAAATATTTTAATAGTAATGATTATCATATTTTAGTTTGAGTGCAACTGAATTTCTACACTCTCATTAATAACTGTAGTCAGAGAACCCTAATTTAAAATAAAAACGTAAAGTATTAACCAAATAACTTTCCTTTTTTACATTGATTTGAGTTGTTACGATATGCCGTTTGTGAAACTTTTGTGTTTATTTTATTAATCTTGGAAAATAATAAGGAATGCAAAATTTCTAAGATGCAATAGAAGCAATAATATCATGGCTGAAAATTTTAAATATAAAAAAGGCACTAATAGATAAGATAATCTAATCTAATATGTACCATAGATTATTTATAAAACAAATTCTAAAATTTACCCGTATTCAGAAAAAAAATCTATAATATTAAGTAATTCATTTATGTAAGAAATATATATCTTTGTAGTTACAAATATTCAAATCACTTAAGTTAAAATAAATAAAGTTAAGTTTAATTATGTATAGTTTTCTTCAAAAAATTTTAAAGCAATAAAATAAAGTTAATTTTCATTACTTAAAAAATCGGAAACAAAACAAAAATTTGTCTCTTGTTCATTGTGTTCCCAAATGTAAAGTATAGTTAATAGTCTGTAATATAAAATTTAATTTTTTATTATTTTAATATGATTATATTTTATACAGTTTTTTTCATTCATATTAATTGTTTTATGTAGAAAATTATATTTATTTAAAAGTTTCCGTTGGTTAACATGCGTTGTAGAAGCTTATAGCTTAAGATAATTTGGCAATGTTTCTTTGATAAATAAACATTGTTAGAAATACATTTTCATATTTTATAAAAATCGCAGAATTTCTAAGGAATTAAATTTTTTATTAGAAAATATTGCATATTCTCAATGATTATAGGAAATTTCAATTAAATTCTTAAAGTATGTGTCTGTTATCTTATCTGCATTCAAGAACTTGTTATTGTGCCTTAATTTTTTTGTTTATATCGAAGTATAACAGAATCCATTTCTGTTGGTCATATTGACCTTGATTCTAGCATAATCAAGGTTTACGAAGTCTATGGAAACGATTTGAGCAAATATATTTGCCATTATTTATTTTATAGTGAGATCTCTAAAACAAGATGGTGTACTTAAATTCATTATTGGCTAAATTTAAAAAAAAAAATAAGGAAAGAAAATACTTTCAAATCCCTTTTAAAAAATTGATTCATAAACTTAAATGTTTTTCCTAGCATTTATGACCCATGAAACCAAAGGCCTTAGGATTTAAAATATATCAAGCGTTTTTGTAAGCGGGGATTTTCAACTGTCTATTCGATGTATCGTTGCTTCTGAACTTTCTCATACAAAAACTAGGATTCTGTGTAAAAGCAGGTATCCCTAGGTTTGGCAAAAACTTTGGAGATAAATATTGGCAATAAAATTAAAATTTTAGTAAACCTAGTATTTTTAAATATTGACGTAATGTAGTTTTAGGGTTACTATTTTGTTATTTACATTTTGGCACTTATTTTGGCGACAAAAAATTGCTAAAAAAATCAAAGGTTAGTCGTTCCTCAATTTATACCAAACTTTTTTATGATTTTTTAATAATAAAAATAATTTATATAAATTACTTGAAAAGACTTTATATAAAAGTAATTTTGCATTAACAGAAGTGGTTATTTAATCTCTTTTAAAACTTAGTCATTTTCACGTATTTGCATACATAAAAACCTTTTACTTTCGTCTACCAAAATTGTGTCCAGTGTTGAGTTGAGAATGACTGCATGGAATATAATGGAACTTTTATCGGGATGTTATTTCATGATTGTTTAATTAGTATGGCAAACTTCAAAAATTAATTTCAACGAAACTTGCATTTGTCACAGTGAACATCTCTGCTTCCTTAAGGAACATAAAAGCTTGCGGCTCACTTCTTTAAAAATCCAACTTTCCCAACACATTTCTCATTATTTCAGCTGATCTATTCAAGAAACCACATTTTGCAATGCGCAGTAATTTTAGAGAGAAACCTAAATTAATAACAAATATCATTGTAGGGAGTAAAAATCCTTATTTTTCTCCAAATATAGATAACGGTTTCAAGTGGTTTGATAGTTATATTGCTAAACAAAAATAATTTTTATGCTATTTTTTAATCACCATCAGTCTTAGTCATCATCAACAATCCATTTTCATACATGCAAACTTCTCTAAATGTTTATTTGATACTTTCCTTAAATTATATCTTAATAAATTCACAGCAAGGCGAATAATTTTTACAAAAAATATTAATACAATACAATACAATACAGTACAGTACAGTACATTGTTTAAAATTAATCTGCATTATTTATAGTGATTTAATAATTTTAAATATACTTCTATTTTATTTTATTTAATAGTCCACGTATATTATATTTCTTTTTAATTTCATATTTAGTCATAGAATTATAGAAAAGTATTGATTCTAACAATATTATTATAACAGCTAGTATATATTTGTGCATGCTAAATTTCATCCTGTAAAATTCAGAATAAATTAAGGCAAATATTGTAAAACGGAAATTAGGTAACTAATTTATAGTTTTCTAAAGCAAAGTTATCGAGTGAAAAATAATAGGAGGTAAATTAATTCAAATTTTTATTTTTTATTCCCTTAAATATTGTAATAAGATACGTTTTGATAAAAATTCATGAAAAGGACTGAAAATCTACAGTTCATTGAAAAATAAATTTTTATATTCTAAAAACACACAAGTTCCTTAAATCAATTTCAAGGTCTTAGTATTAATTAATTTTAACTGACCCAATTTAGAGTTATATGCATCTTACCAGAAACATTAAATTTATATATAAATCTATCACTCAGTTAAATGACTATTTTGAATATTTGAAAGAAAAAGTTTTAATAATATTTTATACGAACTAGAGAGCTTTCTATCCAACAGTTATTGATTTTTATTATTAAAAGATATATATTTTTTATATTTGATTCACATTTATTGAAGATAAAGATTGTATCACATGAATGTTTTTGGGAAATGATATATCTAAATAATTATAACGTTATTATTATTCATAAATATATTCACCCAGTATCATAAATATGTATATAATAATAAATAACTTTTTATTATTTCAGATATATTTATGATATTAAATATTAAATAATTATGATAATTATTAATAATTATACTTAATAATAAATATAGACTTAATAATAAATATCGAAATAACCCAGAATCATAAAAACATTCAAATATGTGGTTAAACCTAACTGTAATATAACTAAATCCTTTTTGATCATTTTAACTGTACAGATATTTTCCCATTCTTAAACTAATTAAACATTTAATTTTTTTCGAAAATTTATAAAATAATGATTGAAATTTACTATAAATTAAATAGATATGAGCTAAATAAATGTAGAAAAGAATGTTTAGTAATTTTTATTCATTAATATCTTCAAATTCTAAAGAAATTACTTGCATTTTCTGTGTCATAGAGAAAAGACAAATACATTTTTATTCTAAAATATAATATGCAGCAGAAAACGGGAATATAGCATTCCAAAATACGTTGGTCAGCTTAAAATGAGCTAATATTTTGCTTCGAAAAATAATCAAAAAATGTTAAATAATTCCTTCATGGTAAACTTAAACAAAATAACTAAATACATATATTGTGTGTATGCAAAATTTATAAATTAAAACACGTTCCAAATGTTTCATATATTGTTAAAATGATATAAATGATATGTTAAAATGAGCTAATATTTTGCTTCGAAAAATAATCAAAAAATGTTAAATAATTACTTCATGGTGAACTTAAACAAAATAAATAAATACATATATTGTGTGTAAGCAAAATTTATAAATTAAAACACGTTCCAAATGTTTCATATATTTTTTTGCAACGGCAGGCACTTGGGTGACACAAACCATATGCCACAACAAGGACAGAAACAGCAACTCATTTGTCGTTACCCAGCGGGCACCAGTGAATCAAGATATGGAGGCGAATAGCGTTGCCCTCGCCATACCCGTTTATAGGGTGTGAGGAAAAATCACGCATCATCACATAAGAATGGACAAAGAAACACAGAAAACAAAGAAAAAAGTAATATCCATGCCCAAACTAGTATTCGAACCCGGGACCACAGCTCAGGAATGCTAACCACTCAATCATCAGTCAACAGTTTTTTTTATATATTGAAGGCTATATTTATACATTTCGTGCATCAAATTTTAGCTCCTGTAGAACTTTTATATAAGTTTAAAAAATTAAAATAGTTTATGGAACAATCTTTAGATTAAAAATTAAACTTTCTTTCAAGCTTATATTTTATTATAAAGTTTGCTTTAAGTAAAATTTATAATATTTCTTATAATTCTTCTCTCTTTTGAAAAACTATATTAACTTTACAATATAATTGGCATTTTAATTATCTATAATATGGTAATATCTCAAGATTTATTGTCTTTCTAATATCCATTGATCCTATTCAATGGCATTTAAAGGTAAGATGCATGGAACAATTTTTAAAAAGATTGATTTCCAAATTCAGTTTTACTTTTTGTTAAATGATTAATAATAAGCATATGCCAGAGTTAAGTAATTTTCAAATTTCATCTTCAGCGAATATTTTCAGATCCTTATATCTCCAAGAAACAATCAGTTCGTGTAAGGACTTTAATAATCTGAACGCTTAAATTCTGCAATTAAGATTTAAGTCGATTTCATGAAGTTTCGAAACAACTTGTGCTTCAATGTTTCCATCGCTAAAAGGCATTGAAACTTTTCAATAATCTCTAAAATTGTCAACAGCTTATCTACGAAAATATTGTGAATATTTTAGAGCTTGAATAAGTAATTAGTATTAAACTTCAAAATTTATAATAGTTTTAGAAATAATCATTATATTTAGAAGCATATTTATTAATTTTATTAACAAAATTACAGTATATAAACAAGCAATAAAATTTGAAATAATATTATGAAAGCATTATTTACACATTCCATTTAGTTCATATATTATACATTCTATTTCTTAAGCTAATGCTAATAATATCAACATATTATGAAAACATTATTTGTTGACATTATTACATTAGCTTAAGAAATAGAATATATAATATATGAACTAAATGGAATGTGAAAAATTTTTACTGTTTTAATTTTATTTGTTGATAAATTGTGATAAATATGTGTAGATATATTTGTTAAATACTTAAATTAATCATAAAAACTAGCACAGAAACTGAGCAAATTGAACTGTTTCACATGTTTGCTTAGTTAAAGTATGAAGATATTTGAACCTATGAATTTGAATGCACGTATTTACCAAACGTTATATGTCTAATTGAAAAATAAATAACGATAAGAAACTGAAAACTATGTAAAATCATCATAAGATAAAAAATTGGAAAAATTTCACTATAAATTTTGGAATAAAAATCCCTATTTTCTATTTTATGGAAAATATTTCATTAACTTTAATTTTATTATGAAATAAATTGAATGGAAATTTTTGAATACCTTGTTGTTATCTTATGCCTGCTCGGTTGGCATTATGAGTTGTGCAGCTCCACTTTTATAACTTAACCATCTTTTTGTTTGGAGTCCGACTTCCTCAATACACACATGCAATAGGGGCCCGTTTATAGGGTAGGCAACCATTCACACAAAAAACAAAGACAGGATAGATAGAGAGAGAAAGTGTATCTATGCCCGAAATGGGATTCGAAACCATGAATTCCCTATCCGCAGTCAGGCACTCCTACAGGGGAAATTGGCTATACCTTGTTGAGACTATGAAAACATATTCCATTTATTAAATTGTTTTATTCAGTGTTATATCGCTTAAAAGACATTAGAAGTAATGTTAAACTTTGTAATTAGATGCTCCCCAAGTGATGCGGCCTTTGGAGAGATGCAGCTTTTCAATTAGATTACAGAAACTTTTATATTCCTTAATAATTAGCAAATATTATTGAATCATTAGATTATAAGCATGGCAAGTATATTGTTTCTACACTTGAGAAATAATTTAATATGTCTAAATCAGGATATATCAGAACATTTTCATCGAATATAAATTCTGTGTAAAACACTTTATGTATGTAATAATACCAGTTTGTAAATTAACTTTTATATAATCAATAAATGTACTGCTTCACTATAAGCTACATAGTTTATATAAGTCAGGATTTCTTCTGAAAGAATAAGTAAACAAATTAAACCCAAAAATTTAAAGAAAACGAAAATTCTTTGGGTTTAATTTGTTTATTTGTTCTGGCTTTTATATATATATATATATATATATATATATATATATATATATCGATTCTTGGTACATTAGATATATTGTCACATTGTTTGGATAATGTGATCTTAATAAAAGACAATAGTGATTGACTTTTTGTTATTCTTTTTGGATATGAAAAAAAATTATTGATATATTTTTGCTTTAGTTAATTGAAATAATATAGTATTTACATCTATTAATTTTTTATATTTATTATATTTGTGACCAGTAACAAATGAAAATGTCAGATAAAATAATTGTTTTCATTATTAATTGTAAATATTAGCATTTTAGTCACATGTTACTTGCCAACGAATAATAAACTGAATTATATAAGAATATCTAGACTCTCATATAATATTACCGAATGTAAGTTGTATTGAAAAAAATCATAATATTAAAAACTTTAATTGAATTGAAATATCTTATCGATATAATTAAATGATTGTTTAATGTTATAAATAAAATACATAAGCTAACTCATAAATTCCCCAATTGACTCCTTTGCATGTTTATTATTCGAATCATGAAACAATGATCCTTGTTTATTCCACAGAAATTTGTGTATTATCAAGAGCTTTGATATGCGCACTCAATTTACCGAGAGTCACAAATTGTCGCTGGCAAACAGTTACATTTGATCAAATGTTTCATTGCGTGTAATGAACTATATCTTCGGCTTGAAATGTAAATAAATACGATTGCTTAGATCCCAATAGCAAATAAATGCATGTATGCGATCGAAGCATTTTAAATATATTCATTGTCATTGCAACTAAAATAAATAGCATTTTCTCCACACCTTACACACACACACACACACACACACATATATCTATATATATATATATATATATATATATATATATATATATATATATATATATATATGCATATATATATATATATATATATATATATATATATATATATATATATATATATATATATATATATATATATATATATACATATATATATACATATACACATATATACATATATATATATACATATATATATAAGCTTAGTGTAAAAGTATAAATTAAATCCTAATATCAAAATATTGAATTGCTGAAAATTTGGGATTTAAAATTGTTAATTTTCATTACAGTACAATGGCAATAATTTAAATTTAAATTTTAATGTTATTTAGACTCTTTCTCTCTCCCTATACGTTCTTTTTTTTTTTTTTTTTTTTTTTTTTTGTAAGAAATTACAGTAAAGTGAGTTAAGTGTGATGAGGAAAACGTGATTTTACAGCAGTTTAATGACTGCAATAAATATTTTCTCTTAAATTAAATTTTTTTTGCATTTCAAATTATTTACTTAGATCGTTCAGAAAACTAATCACATAAAAATATATTTAAATTTGTATATATTTATATGCGTGTACATCTGTGAGTACATGTATACAAATAAGTATAATAATAAATTTGATTTTCATTAAACAAAAATAGACTGCATACTGGAGAATAATTTCTAATGTGAGGAATATAACAAGAAAGCATCATTTACTGAATAAAAACTGCCAAAAAAAATTGCCACTGTCATTGAAAAAGTGAATAAGATTCAATTTCTTTCAAGAAGCGAGATCTGGTTGCTGTTAAACATTCTGGTGTTCTTGGTTTCTTTTCATTATTTTTTTTTTCCTTTTCTTAAAATAACAACATAATGTACTTTAAAAATGGAACTTAATGATAACTGAGGTATCTAGAAATATTAAATTAATGTACAAATTAAATTTCATAGATACAAATATTTTACTATATGGCAAATAATGTGTTTCACAAGAAAGATTTTTTTTTTATCCAGTAAAATATCTAAAATTCCAACCTTGTTCTCAGATCTAAGATAAACCCATGTTCTAATTTCTATTGTGAAGTAGGGATGTTTTTTTTTCTTTCTTGAATGACAAACTGTTATCTAATAAATTTTCCTGTGCATTTTCTAATCTAAATCTCTGTTATAGTTGCAATAAATATACTTGATTCCATAGTTTTAAAAAACGCTGAAAGTTCATTTTTTCAATTTACTAGGGATGCAATAAGTGTTGATTATTCGGAATGATTTATCTTGTAAATGCAATAAGTTCAATGACTTTCAGAAAATATCCGACACAAAGAACATCTAAATATTTTGGATTGCCAGATTATTATAATAAAAGTCTCAAGCTCATGTAATCTTGAATCTGAGTTACTAAGATGATAAAAACGTTTTAAATCAGTAAGGTTCCTCGAATTTTTTCTCTACATTATGTATTTCATAAATTTAGCAGAAGTCTCTAACAATCTTTCAAAATGAGAACACGCTGAAAGAGTGAAATATCATTCCAAATGTTCTGTAGGCAAAAATGGAAATTTATTCCACAATCACACTGGATTTCCTGGCTTAAGGGTATTTCTTATAAATATTTTCAAAGCTCCTAATTTAACTTTATAGCTAAAATTTTACATAAATTTAAAAACAGAGCATTCACAGCTTAAAATCATAGAGCTTTAAAAGGGAGAGAAATTATCAAATTTCTAGTTAAATACTCTTGTAGATTCAATTCAACATGTTGTCAGATCAGACACTATTTTTTCGCAACTTGAGTAGGATGCAGGTAACAGTTAACGTATTGCTATGCTTTTCCTTAGAACTGTGATTTATTAGCAATAATAGAGACTTTTAATGATTACAGATAGTTAACTTGTAGAATTTAAATTCAAATATATTTCGGTGCAATGGATGATAAAGTAATGTTTTTTGGTATGACAAATAGATGTTTTTGTTCTTTTGGTATATTTGAATTGCTTACACGCCCACCAAATCTCTCGAAATCCCCTTCTTGTTCAAAATTAATTTGAATCAAAGTATTTAACATGTTTAATTCAAAACTTTTCCTTTTTTCAAGAGAGACTTTTTTTAAGAAACACAATTATCCTATAATTGGCTTAGATTTATAATTTCTTACTATTCAAAAATTACATATGTTTATCAGAGATTTTCAAATAGTTGTGGCGAATTTTAATACATAAAGAATAATGTTGAGCAATTTCAATTATGAATAATATGGAAATGATTAATCATATTCAATCATTTTTGATTTAGCAACATTACTTTACTTGTCTTCTGAAATTAAGCTGCAATTTTTCAATCTGATATTCAACCTTAAACTTAGGTGACTCACGTTTCTTAATCTCCTGAAGCTGTATTTCACACACCTTAATTCAGCTGTTTGAAAACGCACGACTCTGTTAATCAAGTGAAATATATTTGAGATGAATGTTGATCAGATGAAATAAGATACAACAACTTGTAAACCATAATCGTACAAAGTTTAATAGTGCGCAAAAATTTTAACTCATGTCAAACTGACAAAATTCTGAAAGAATGAACTTTTATTATTGTACTAGGCACAAGATTTTATAACTTTTATGGAGATTATTAAAATTTTTTAATTAATCTGGTCAGTTATATTGTTAATTATGACACTTGGACAAGCCAAGCTTGATAGCCAATGGCTGTGTAAAATTATGTCAGAAGGTTTTATCTTTCGTTCTTTCCAGAACACAACGAAGGTGAAAGCACAGCATTGCTCTTAGACTCATTCAATAGATGGCACCACCAGGGGATCTACTCCAACAAGTTTCACTTTGATCTGGAGGGAAGAGGTTTCTGCAAACCATAGCATTCATGGTAGCTGTTCGAAGACCAACCCCAGTACTTCTGATTCCACAGATTTAATGAGTGCGTATATTGCATGTACACGGTTACTCTAAGGCGGCATTCTGTATCAAACCCAGTCTTACTGAAAAGAAGGCCAATGACTTACCCACGACACTGCATCATGGCTTCATCTAGGGACCGCGGTGGCCTAGTTGGCTAAGAAGTCGTTGTCATTATCGAAAGTAATGATTTAAAATACCAGCCCATCAAAGATCGATTGTTCTTTCTAATGATGGCTAGCGCACAATAAAACTGGGCGTGATCGCAATGTCCTCCAAGGGAAAGGATGCCTTTGTGGTTGGCAATCCAAGTATTAGGGGTTTACTGATTGGTCCCTGCATTAAATCTTGAAGCCTCTACCCGGCAGCTTTTATCTAACTGCTAGAGCTCAAATTAGAGCTAAGTACAGATAAGTATGCTGGTCACTAACAACCCCATCTGGTTAATAGTACCGGTAATAGGTTACTTTACCATATTTTGAAGTTTAACTACTCTAGCATGTATAGATCATTTATGAGTTTCATTATTAGATGTAAAATACGCTGCAGTATCATCTGATTTTGAAAAGCACTGTAATTAATTATTCTTACACTGACCAATTCGCATTTACTTTAATTTAAGTGGGTCTTGACATTGTGTTTGTAAGGTTCATCAGGGTAGACTAAATCAAACTTTTTTATTATAAGTAATATTAAAAATTGATTACATTTCGGCAAAATATGATTTTGTAAGAAAAAGAATATTCAATATATGTGTCTCATGTATTTTTTTTTTTTTTTTTTTTTTTTGCTAAATTATAAAATTAACTAAGCTGTTTGTAAAACGTCTGGCTATTTATTTTTTTCAAAAATTAAATTAAATTGACTCACACACATTGTTTCTGTACAAACATCCAACCATACGCGAGTACATATATAGAAAATCTCAACTGTAAGATGAGTTAATAATATGTGTATGGGTTTATATATATAGTTATCTAAAACATGTACTCATTCATTAATAACATTTACAACCTGTAAAATTGAATTTGAAGAGTTTAAAGTATATTATTTCAATAAAAATAATTTTTAATGAACTTGGCCATTGATCATTTTTGTTACAATAAGCATTATCAACCGCTTTGCCCAGTGGTCAGCGGGCCTGACTCCAAATAGGTCTTCAGCTGGAATCTCAGACCAAGCATGGATGCACTCTCGCTCTACCTATCTACTGTCTTTGTCCTTTCCTTGTAAGAATGGGTTGTGAATGATTGCCTACGCCATAAATGGTTGTCTAGGGCTTGTGTGTGCTTAGGAAGGTGGACTCCACATAAAATTACGGTTCCGTTGGATAAATGGAGCAGCGCACTACACATTACCAGCCTAGGCGGCACAAGATAATAGTATGCGTTTTTTTCTTTCAAAAATTTTATAGCTAACTTGGGATTTTAATGTTAAAGAATGATATGAATACTTTTAAATGCATCAAATTTGTATGAGCGTTTTGAATATAGAGGTTTTGGAGTTTCTAACAAATTATAAATATCACGAGAATTTAAGCATGCCATTAGAAACTCTTATTATGAAGTTTCTTATGATTCCCTATATAATACTTCTCCCACCTTCAATAAAATCGGAAAGTAAAATGCTCTTCTATTTATAAAAAGAATGAAATAGGAATAGCAAACTGCATCAAACTGCATTTAGGGCCTTTCTCGTTATCCTTCTATGTTCAAATCAAATAATCGCAAATCCTACATAAGACTGAACAATAATATATGTAGTGTCGTATTGTAAAACGACATAACCAAACCCAGAAAAAAATAGATATGTATATTTTTATTGAACTTTAAATAAAAGAGTTTTCTCTTTTCCTTTCAAACTAAGCTGTTATAATACAAAGGAAAAGATGTAATAAAAATTGGCACAATGAGACAAGTGCAATAAAAGAATAAATTTTTCCTTTCGGAATAGATGGATGATCTTGAGAAAATTGAAAGGAAAGTTTTTGTTTTATGATGTGTTTTATTTACAAATCTGAACTGTCGGGATTGAGGTGGAGAGATTTCTGACCTATCCCATAGAAGTGTAGGAAGTAGTATGGAACTTTGGAAAACCAATGGTGTATAGAGGAGGAGCTAAGACGAGAATTATGAAGAATTAAAAACGGCATCTAAAAAAAGCCCCAGAGAAGCCCGACATAGAAAATGAGTGCCCAAATGAGGACTGGGTCCTCATTGAGCATAATAAGAAGCTAAAACGATGCTAGTTGTAATCGAAGTATAACTGTCCTGTCCAGTAGGAGCCCAATCTCGACTTTCATGAATGGAGCTGCAGATGTCCGACAAATAGATGAGGATAAGAACAGACGATAGAGTCTGAAGAGAGATAGCAGAGAAAAGGAGAAAACTCATGAGAAATGAGCAAATCATGCGAGATGCTGAGCAGTAAGCCAAGTGAGATGTGGAAATATCAGCGGATGGAAATGCAAAGCGAAGATGCCCTGTAGAGTACGGGAAATGAATGAGAAAATAGGATCATCGACACCGGAGATTGGCGAATCCATTGACGATAGGAGACACCACAATACTACTTCTAAAAGGGGTGAGTCTAATCTCTCTTTCCTCTTCCGTCTCGTCACACTCAGTTATGGTTTTCTACTGTGTAAATGTCTTAGAAGAAATATAAAGTAAGAATTTCAATTATTTAATCGAGAATGTTTTGATTGTGAATGTAATTTTGACTTGCCATTAAGTTACTAAAATAAATTATTAAGTTTCATTGTAATTTTGTTTTGCCTTTTATCTCTGTCATTCAATTATTTAAAAAACTAATCTGGGTTTCCTCGGAATTTTTCTAAAATTACTGAGTTCACCACAACTGCATATATATATGCAACTGCATGATAATTATGCATAAAAACAAAAAAACTGGTTTCCTAATGCAAAATAATATCTAATGTGATAAATGGTATAAAATAATACTTTGTATGTTTTTGCGAAATAAAATCAAACTGAAATTTTTAGCTAAAGATAAAATTAGTTAAATAAAGTATAAAATGTATATAGGCATACAAGTAGCGACATCTAGGTTCTATTAAACGCACAAAAATGTGTGTAATTTCTGTATATGTGAATAAAAAAAATATTGATTCAGAATGAATCCTCACTTGGTTTGAATACATTATTTTTCAAATAATGTTGAAATTATATTTATTTTTAAGTAAAAATTGCTATTTTGAAATAGTGCTTTAAAACAAATTTTGCGAACAGTTGATTTTTCTGGAGATAAAAATTCTAAAACATTGATATTTATTATTGAATTTATTTTTTATATAATTATTCGTGTGTTTTGTTAATTATTTTATGCAAGTTGCATAATTTTAACCTTTATGCATATCTGGTATTTTTACTACTTTTATATTAAAATTAATCTAGATTTTGATATATTATAGGAAGACTAAATCATACTTTTTAAAAAATAAATTTCAAACTACTGAGTGTTCCTGAAATTGGAAAAGTTTGATTTAAAATGGGCAATAAATTCAAAGATTTATTCCCTTCAAAGACAAAGTTAACATGTACACTAAAGTAATATTTTACGGTACCATGCATTTATATGACGCATTTGAGATATCTACCACGTATTGAATAATGGTTATTACATTGTATTGAATAAAAGTTTTCCGTATTTTCAAATTTATAAATAATCATATTTAATTTATAAGCATTATCAAAGAATTTGACTAGCTTTAAAAACTAAGGAATAAAATTAATTAAAAAAATGCAGTTATATTTGATTAATAAATCATTTTTTATTTGATATCTTATATTAATATTAACGTTATTTTTTTCAGAACACAATGAAAAAAATCGTTACATCATTTTACACAACTATTGCACCATACTCTTCATATTATTTCTGATACATAAATTACAGAGTGAAGGCATTTTCATTTGATAAAATGAGAAGATTAATAATAATAACGTATTTTTTTAATTTTAGATACGAATGACATTGATTAAAATAGGAAGTACAAAATTGTATTTTGGAACTAAAAGAAATAAATATTTTTAAGAAACGTAAAAAATTGTTTATTTTTTATTCAAAACAATTTTTTTTCAATTTAAATTGTATATAATTTAGATGATTTTCTACTTTTTTTCCAGAGTGAGTTACTGCTCTTGTATATTTTTCCTCTATCGATTGAAGAAGCAAATTTGTTCCACTGTCATCGGTGAATACCATGGAACTGGAAATTTCCAATTCTGAACTCAAGCGAACTCCAAAAGATGTTTTGTGTATTTTTCTGCAGGCGTTTCTTCTGTGAAAATATTGAGAGAGTTTTTTTTTATTTTATTTTTTTATTCAATATTTCAGTCTTATTTACACCAGATATTTTACATACATAATCGACGCCATTGTTTTCGTTCTAAATTTAGACCTATTGACTATATATAGAATTCGGAACAGCTGTTACCAAGTGCGTTTCATGGAAGACGATAGAATACAGAAAACTTTATATTTAGTAAGAATATTTTTTCATTAATTGTCCTTTTGATTATCTTCCCATTACAAGAGAAACTTCATTTATATATTCATCAATTATAAATATCTATTGTATGGTATCTTTTTAAAATGTGTGTACTCTCAAAACATACATGTTTTGATGCCACACTTAGTTGTTATTTTACTAGCTGTACCTAAACCTGAACTGAGCTTGACCAGTTACATATTAGCAGCTAAGAAGAGCCTTCATAATTTTGAAGCAGGGACCAAACAGAATTGTGACAAAGACATTCTTATCATACCTCTGCTGCGTTTAGCGAATGTTATTCGATTAAACCAGGATTCGAACTAACTTTCTCCGATAATGAGAACGACGCCCTAACCAACCAGACCACAGCGTCCACTATTTTACCACCTACTGGGCAGTATAAGACAGTTGTAAATCACTTACAACAGTCTTATACTGATTTATATTCAGTGAATATTGAAATATCAGTATTATTTCAATATTCACTGAATAATTTGCGATCTTGAATGTCGTTTCCCTGATAGGGCCTTTATTCAAGTGCCGCAATGGAGAAAACTTAGAAAACTCCCAAGCATATTCCTTGATGATTATGCGTACAGAAAATAGCAGAGAAATTAAAAAATATTTTTGAATCAGGTTAATTAGCGTTTTTAATTATTGGGAAACGTGTGATGATATTCTTGTTTTAACTAACAAGTAAAGCCCACCAGTGTTGTTGTTACTAATCCCATCTGATATAGCTCCGCTATATCAGATCCATGAGGCCATAAACCTTAAAAAAATCGAAGAAAATGAGAGGTCTCCCAAGAAACTCTTCCATAGTGAAATCCAGGCAATCAAGTAGGTGCTGAGGACCAGCCTCGCTGGAATTGCACTTCCTACTGGTTGGGAAGCACTTAATTTGCCCCCTGAAAGTGAGACTCCTAGTATGACCACTGGCAAATCTACAGGTAGCGATCTCTTCAGAACGGGACCCTTATATGCCAAGGGTTTCACCAGGACGCTGGCGGTGATACCAGTTGTGACTTGGAAGAATAATCCAAATTTTGTTGAAATTAGTTTTGCGGAGAGAAAACAATTCTGAAAAAGTGAGGGTCAAATCTGGAGAGGCTGGAGGAGAAGTACCGTCCTTAGACAGTAATGGTCAGCACGTTCATTGCCAAACAGGCCCACGTGAGAAGGTATCCCTTGAATATGGATGTTGTGGGAGACAGATAGGGCAATTAACATACAAAGGATAGAAACACCAGCTTTTTCCGTTACTCTATCCTAACTGCTCAAGTGTTGAATACAGCTTCGACTGTCAGTGAAGATCCAGATTTTATCATGATGATGTCATGGGAGGCAGATAGGGTAATTAACATACGAAGGATAGAAACACTAGCTTGGTTCGTTACTCTATCTTAGTTGCTCAAGTGTTGAATACAGCTGACTATCAGTGAAGATCCAGATTTTATCAAAGGTGGCTCCAGATTTAGTATATCCCAGACTCGTTTGAATGGCAAGAAGTTTACTGCAAAACACAAATAAGTTCACTGCCACAAAAATCTGGGTTTCTAATGTAGCTTGATTCATGACTTCCGCAGGGTAAATAGTGTAAATTCTACTGTCGGCATGGTGATGATCGTCACCGCTACCATATGTGAAGATCTTTAGATCTTCAACAGGAATATTGTTAATTATCTCCAAAGCCAATTGTTCCAAATACTCTGAAGGGTGGTTGCTTTTGGTCATTTCAGAGAGAATGCATGGAAAACACTCTAGGCAGGCCCACAATTGGTTTAACCACACTGCCTCATTATATTCCACCTTATCGTGGAGGGGGGTGGCACTGGACTTGATGGGTGAAGTACGTTGGGAGTTTATCTCCTGGTAGGGTCACCCTAGGCATGAAGGCCATCCCACTATGTCCAGCTAAGGCTAGTAGGTGAATAGAGCCAAGTCAGACTTCTATCACTGGTGTTCCTGATCTTTGATCAACAGAAACTGTACCCTTTCCCCTTTACCATGAATTTGTCTCTCAAGCTCACCAGTTACTTTGTGGAAACATTTAAATGTAAACAGCTTTCTAAGAAAAGTTCCACTAAAGATAAGTAAAAATATTTATTTAATTTAATGAGGGGGTTTGTTGAAAACGCTGTTTTGCAACATAAAAGTAACTTTTACATATTGATCTCTTAAAACAAATCAGTGAATTGCAGATGATTGAAATCCTTTTAGTTAGGAATTTAAAGATTATATAAGTCAACTTAGATTAGTTTGTTTGTCGATCAACAATTGCTTTTATACTCGAAAGCTAATCAGACTGGTGTTTAAAGATTTAGATGTATTCTGAATCATTATAAACATTCATGTCTAAGGTGGGATTTGAACTCTCTAACTGTTTAACAAAGAGCAAGAGAAAATCTCTACCTATCTCTCTCTCTCTACACTTTAATTTATTAAATAGGAATTAGTTATATCCTCATTCCTATTCATTTCTATAATCAGTGATGTGTTAGAAACACAAGAAACTCATTCTATGCAATCGATGAATTTTTTAGTTTGTGTGCCTTTTAACGGTCATTTCTTGTATGCACGAGGTAAATTAGACCGTGACATACAACTGAAAGATGATATTGAACCACTGCAAATATCGAAGCTTAAGTTGGGAATCCATTCCATGATCAACTAAATCAAAGACCAAAACACTAAACACACATGACTGTAATCTCGTCGAAAAGGAGTAAATCAATGCATTTTTAAAAATCAAAATGAAAGTAAGTAGCATTATTTTTTTTTAAAAAAAAAATACGGGGTAGAATGTAAAAACCAAGTACAGATAATATGTGAATATTTTTCACTACACACAAAGCAATTACATATATAAATCAATTTTAAAGGGAAAAAATTAAAAACGGTATATATCGTTACGCGAGTGCACGTATGTTTAAATCAATATTACAACCATTAAAATGAATTTAAATCAATATTACAAATCATGCCATAAATTAAATACAAACATTTCCCTCTTAAAAGTTTGAGAAGGAACCTATTATTTAATTTAATAAGCCTATATTTTGATTTAAAAATATACCAACGTCCTGAAATAGATTTTACATAATTTTACGCAACTATTTTTATTTCAATCTTTAACAGATGTAAATAAGCAGAATATGAAGATTTTATTAATATATATTATAAAATTAATTCTATTATAATAAATATCTATATCATAAGTCCCATAATATTAGAATTTTGCACATAAAATACATTATACTCGTGTAAGATTTTTCATAAAGATTGAAAATTACTTCCTTTAAAAATAATCACATTGGAATAAATTTTCCTTTTTCATTATACATAATCTAAGTTTACTTAAAAAAATATTATTGAGACATAAGTAGTTTTTTTTTTTTTTTTTTTTGTTTATTATTTAAATATCTTAGCCTTTAAATTATGATGCAGATAAAAATATTTTTTTTTACATTTTATATACAAATAGAATTATTTTATATATTCTAGACGATCGTAATTGTTCAGAAAAAATATTTTAATGTTAATGCCCCTTTTACTTTTAAAATGTAAGACAAATATGACAGAATTTGCTTTAAATTAATTTGTCATTATATGCTTTTCCGTAAAAAAAGTATATCAATAACACGATTTTCTTCTGAAAATATAAAATACAATCTAAAGCAACGAATAAAGTAAAATAATGATTTGAATTTTCTTAAAGCTAATAAAAAGTTTTTTTTTTCCACGCTAAAAATAAAAAATTGCGGTTAATGCATTAAAATGCAACTTTACAGGAAGATCTTTGAAATAATTAATCAAGTCCATAAATTATAAAATAAATTTTACCTTTGTTTAAAAATTAAGAATATTTTAATATATATTTTTAGAATATTTATTTTCAATAGTGTAATGTCTCTTTCTTAGCTCTCTAATACAAACTTTTAAGAATAATTAGCAATTTGTGATTTCTAAAATTAAATTAAATAACATGCCTTAATTATAGGAAATTTATATTAATGTTTACTAAACACTCTGCTTACAAATTTTGAGCTCTGGAAATAACGTAAAGAAAATGAAAATACATATTTATTTTCTTAAAAATTCTATGAAGAATGGTTTGTCCAGAAAAAAATGAATTTTATATACAGAGTACAACGTTGATGTAAGAAATAATTTCAAAGTTAAAGCAAAATGTTCAGTTATAGAAATGTTAGAAGTGAAGGGAAACTACTTTTTACTGGGCTATACCTTTAAACAAGTGCATGATGGGATATCGATAGGCATTGAAACATGCAAGTCTTGAATGGTATCCTGTGTCAACTTTTTCAAAGTTCAAATGATATCCTGTGTCCTTCAATTAAACTCGCCAGCTTTTCATCTTGATGTCTTAAATGATGTCCGATATGCTCGATCAAGGCTAAATTTGGAGTCAAGTAGTCATGAGAAAGTGGAAATGTGGAGTAAGAAATGCTGTACAGGTTTTACTGTGTGAGAAAGAGCATTATTCTGATAAAAGAATATCTCCCTGAGACTTCCGTGAATGGCACATGAGATTGAAGAATGCTACAGAAGTAGTTCGATTGCCTTGGATCAATATTAAGGATGTACGTATGTTAAGTGCGATGGCGTTCCATACTGTTATAACAATTATAATTAGCACCAATGTACAGAGAAGGCAAGTATCAGACATTCAATACTAATCCTACACCCATGTACACGATTATAGACATCACTTAAATTGAATATATTAACGTTAGTGAAACGGCCTAGTTCTATTTGGTTTCAGATCAATCTCTTTAAATATGACATCACTCAACACGTCGTAAATTGTGAGTGGATATCAGTTGTAGTACATGTAAGGGGTATTGCGATAACAGCTGTCCTTCAATCAGACCCTTTGCTATGTTAAGGACAAACATAGAAATTCTTATGAAAGTCAGAGATTTCTATAGGGATTGCGTTTCAACGGTGAATGGTGTTTCAGCTTCATGTCCTTCCCATAAGATCAGCAAAGAGAAGCTTCGTTTGCAGAAATAGTAACGTCTGAAATGGTAACCACATTATTTCAGACGTTACTATTCTATTCTCTTTTTCTCTACTTTACAAGAATTCTGGGGGTTAGAAGTTAGAAGTAAGGTTAAATTGTGACGTCCAAACTCCTATGTTGGTGTGATTCTGATCTGGTGAGGAGTGTATCAGCTCAGGTTGATAGTTGACAAAATCAAACTCGCATGTACCTAACCCAAATGAGCTTTACCAGTTTAATGGAAGCTGCTGGGACTTTTATTTATAAATAATTTTAAAAAGTGTCATAATAAAATTTTTGCAGTAGTTGAACATTATTATTTTACAACATCTCTTAAAATATACAATCAAATTCTGGATAATTGTAAGGATGTAAACTAGATGAAAATATAAAGGAGTTAATGATGAATTCTATACAGTTAATACAAAATAATTTGTAAATTTGCAAAGTTTTTGACTATAACCATATTAAAATTTACAAATCACATTAAAAAAGATTTTGATATTTACAAAAACCAAGCCTTAATTCCGTCATAAACATTGTAAGACAATTTAATATTTACTTTTAACTAAACTGTAGAAGTGTTTCCAATCATACAAACTAAGTTTTCAAGGCTTATTTGGAATTCATCTGTTTTATTTAATTTCGTTCTAGATGTACAACTTTTAAAAATTCTCTTCTTCCTGATAATCATCTAATTTTCGCTGGAAATGGCTAAATGCAAGAATAATGTCGAGGAGCAGGTAGTCAAGAAATGGAGTGGGTTGTCTTATTTTCTACAAGGCAGCCTTTGGAATTAGAAATGTTGTATCTGTGAAAGTACATGGAAATGTGAAAAGAAAAGAAAAGTACATCATTCCTAATCCAGTATAGGGAATTCCATCTAACGAACTTTTAGTATCATCTCGTGAACATTATCAGCTTACGTGTCAACTCGTCACCTGATTGTGCTTTAAAATTATAACGCGCTTGGTAAGTAGCAATTATTCCAAAACTAATAGATATAAAGTAATGCAGACATGCTCCAGACTGTACCAAAAATAATCTTAAGAACAATCCTGAATTCATCTGCATCATTATGTATGTATATGGAGGGCTTCTTCTTGATCATTAGTCTCGTCATCTTTTGGACTGTCGAGTGCTTTCTGAGGCTGATCGCCGAAAAGCAGACCACTATCTTGTTTTCTAATCCCAACACTTCTTCACAAGCAAAGTCAGAAAGGCCTAGTTTGTGAGCTACACAACCTGAACCCGATTTCCATCACAACCCTATGATTCTATCCGTCTTAAAATTTAGCAGTTTCCAATATTGCCTCCAGCGATGGCGTAATGATACCTCTTATCAAAAAGTGTTTATCTACAATAGAATAAACATACAGAAAAATTATCCTTATTATCGGTTGTTACTATTATTACAACTATTTAATCTAATATAACCGAAGGAGATTCAAGTTACCGCCACCTGGTGGCATTACGTAATTACCCTGTACATCTAGTCTGCATATCTACCTGACAATACCTTCATTGCAAGTTTTGCAGCAATCCCACTATTATTTATTTATTTCATGATAATCAGAGTATTTTGTCGAGGATTCTTTTTGTCTTGTGCCAGCTAGGCTGACAATATGAGGTGCGCTGTTCCACTTTTCCATACTGAACCATATTTGGTGTGGAGTCCGACTGCTTCAGTACACACATATGCCATAGGGACCCGCTCATAGGGTAGACAACCATTCACACCTCATTCACACACAAGGAAAGGACAAAGACAGGATAGAGAGAGAGAAAGTATATCCATACCCAGATCGGGATTCAAACCCATGAAATCCCTATCCACAGTCAAGCAGTCGACCGAAGAAAATTTAAAAATACTATATAAGTTGGTTATGGATAAAAATCTATATTTACCATTGATTATTTTCATTTATTCTTCAAGTTTTTAATAACCCCTTTGATATCTAGGAAACGTTGTATAAGAAGGTATGAAGTATTCTTTTTCTGCATGAAAATGTATTTCTATAAAAATATGGTGTTTTGTGAAGTTGGAATTATAGGTACTTAAATTTATTAAAATGTACTTTCAATTTTTAAATATTATTCATATACGCTTCTGTATTTCTTTAAGTATTAAATGTAAATAAATAATAGCTGTTATGCTAAATACAATATAATTTTGCATATGTAGTTAATAATTAATACATGTTTTCATAAATACAAAAATTGTAAAAACACTAGTATAAAATTTTTACAAAACATTGTTTATTCCATGGGTATTATTGTTTTGTTTATATTTCAAATTTTTGTAATTTTAATTACGATTTTAAATTCGTGTAAACAAAACTAAAACATTCCAAACTGGATATTAATGAATTTTAACTTATTTAATAAAACCTTAGTTTTTAAAAAAATTATGCTTTTAAGTAATTAAAGTTTTTTTTCCAATCATAAATAACTTTTCACAAAAAGAAAATAATTTCATTATTAAAATGTTTTGCTTGGTTTCAAGACTTTTAAAATAATAATTATTATGCTACATTAGTAGATAATACAGTTCTTCCTCAAAACATTTAACAATAAAATATTAGGTAAAATATGTACTTTTAATGTTAAAAGATTATCACTTTAAAATTTTAAATAGGGTTGAAAATATCTTCAAAACATTGTCAAAATAACATCGGATGTAAAAGTTTTCTACTATTTAATTTTTACTGAATTCAATTTTATCACTTAAAAAGAAGTAAGGCATACAAAATTGAAGAAAATAAAAATTTTATAAGAACGAGTATGGTTGAACTAGTATCTTCTATTTTATACCCAAAGAAAGTTTCATGTAAAAGTATAAAATAAAATGAGTAAAAATTTTAAGAGTTTATACTATTTTAAAGAAATTAGATACATTGGAATATTTATTGATGCATGCATATTTTTAGGACAGTACTTACTGAATAATGGCAGTGTTACATGAAATTTGGAAGCATAAATTTCTAATAAAACTATGCTAGAGCCGTAGATGAAATAACACCACACATATACCTGTAAATAAATTTAAATTTAATTTATGTTACATGGGTAAAAGACTACTTACAATAAGCTTTCAGTCCATTCATTTGTTGATATTTATCATGTGTTATTCGGTATGAAATACGATCAGGATAAATATCAACATATGCTTTTATCCTGTCCTCATAAAAAATGATTTTATGACAAAGCCTTGAAAATGGGGCTTAGCTAAGCACCCAAACGTATCTAGAAATTAAGTACTTTCTATTAAAAATTTCAACAATTTTTTTGTAAAAAATGAATGTTGATATTGGTACAAAAATTTATCACATGTTTGTCCCAACTTGTCAGTGGGCACTTGAAAAGTTTCATGTGTTCTGAGTTTAACAAGTGGTTCCTTCTTTGCCCAAAATGCTGTCAAAAACAAGCAGTCACCTCAGCACCTGTTAGACTGCCCTGGTATCAATGAGATACCCATAATCATCTGCTTCTTATATCAGATTTTATTAATGGCAAAAATTTCCTTGCTGTGGTCTGAAGAAGTCCCTGTAAGTAGGATGTTTGAAACACTAAAACTTCAATCTATATCATTTCTCAAAACTCCAGAAAAATTCGTATTGCCAATGTCAATATTGTTAAATGTGTCAAAAGTGTATGATGTCTCATGACAGTAATATGTGAAATTAGCTAATGCCGTGAAACAAGCAATTGAAAGTCTATGTTGTTAAATACTGCAGCAAACTATTTGAAAAGTTTTTTCTTTCCGTATTCAAAGATCGAGGCATGGATTAAGGTCCTTTCAGGGTGCACTGTATCATATACTGTTCTTCAAGACTATAGTAATTGTGGTAGCGTTCAGTATGACTAATATTAAATCATAAAGTCTTCATGTTGCCTTCATTTAAATGGATGTAAATCATGGAGTTATATACGATAATTATGAACCACATTAATAAAAAGTTAAATTGAATTTATTTGAAAGATTTTATTCATCAAATGATCAAACCGTACCTTTTATTAGATAAAAATAGCAGTCCCTCTTTTTTGATAAATAAATTCTTGTGATACCATCGAATTACAAAACATGTTCCGATGTTGATATCTGAGTGATATTCAGATATTCCGGTGTTGATATCTGAAATATCTGAATGTATCTGTGCAAAAAAAGTAAGTATCTAACAAAAATTATTTACAGGATGTCAATATTTACAAAAAAAAATTATCCATGCTGTTACCTAACTCCTTTTTATTTTTATCTCTTTTTTTTTCTTCTCTGCCTTTTATTATTATTATTATTATTTTCATCTCATGATTTATTTGGAATTGTTATGTAGTACATTTGTTGTACCTTCGGGCCCTGTGTAGTATTCCTTGGTGCACAGGGAGATATTTTTGTTTTCCCAATTAAAAATAAAAAAAATATTTACAAATAATGATTTTACATTCAAAGTAAAATGTATATTACATTTGATATTCTTTGTTCTGAAAGAATAGACACCAATACAAATCAAAAGTTTGACCATTCTCTCCTGGTGTTTAATGGTTTACTTTTGCTATCATGTCTATATGCTAGAAAAGTTTTAGGATTTCCACCCTTTCAGTATTTTAAAATATTTTGTAACAGTATTTTGCTTAAGTATACAAGGAAATATTAAATAATACAATTTTATAATAGGGATATGAATGATTTCATATGTTGATATACAGTGCCAGCTATATGAAATCAATATTAAACAAATTTTGAACATATAATCATAATAAGTATAAATATTCTTATATTTTTAATGTCTATTTTAATCAATTAAGATGCATATTATTAGATACATTATGGATAAAATTTCTATGTGATTCACACACACACACACAATTACAATTCACATATTTAGTAAGTTTTATAGCTAATGCTTTATTTTTTAACATCTTTTTAGTGTACAAATATTTTTAATTAATTGATTCAATTATTTTTGAACTTATTTATAAATGTATCTTAAAGTTCAATTATATGAAGCATTTTATATTTAAGGAGGTCCGCTGCACTTAAAATGTAAAACAAAGATGAGATAAAAACTTTTTAAATTTATTTTAACAGATGTGATCATGAAATATTTTTATTTTCATTTGTTATATGCTTCAAAATATGTTATTTTCCTTTCTAATACAGTTTTACTGTCAATCTTTTATAACTATATGACAATAATATGACATAAATGGTAAAAACACCAATTTACTTCTCAACACATGAATTATTTTTAATAGGTTAAGTACATTTTAATACATACTGACTTTATGATAATTACCTTTAAACTGAAAGAAATGAATTTGAAAAAAAACACTTCTTAAATGCTAATGTAAATACAAAAAGTATTTTATTTGTTAAAATTTTTTCGAAATTCCTTTTTTTTATGAAAATGCCTGAAGACAGTTATTTGATATATTTCCAAAAAGTGTTTCGAATTGTGTTAAAAACATTATTGTGACAAAAATAAGCGAAGACTCTCTAAGGAATTTTTAAACATTCAAATATTATTTAGTTATTCCTTTTAAATTCCAAGATTTTTTTTAAGTTAATAGATTCGCAGAAAAAATCTATTTTTAATTTATTGTACGTCATGATATTTTAACCATGGAATGAATATTTTTCTATGAATTCATATTTGTTAATTTTATTTTTGCAGTGTTATTATGTTTGCTGCCAATTGTAAAAATGATTATTTTCTCTCAATTATAATAAGGAACTTATTTTTAATATATTAATTATTTTAATACTTATTTTTAGATGATTACTGATATCTCAAAATTTTGAGTTAATACTTAAGGTTTCTTTAAGGTACTTAATTTTTTTGTAATTAATCAAGAAATACTATTATTTTTATATGTCTTTCTTTAATACATACTATTTTCCCTTTAAATTTAATTAAAATTATAATCCAATAAAACTATTAATTAATAATTTTGCATGTGCATACATTTTCAAATAATAAATAGCAAGACTGTAATAATAAAAACAACTTTCAAAATTATTAAAAAACTTGAATATTAAGCTGAAATTTGATTATTTTTTCACGGATATAATGGACATTTTAAAAATATGTAGAGGTAACCATTAGAGGTAATAATTAAGGTAACCATTTATAGTCATACTAAAAAATGTAGAGCTTTGAAAATTGCGAAATATTTTTTTTCAAAATACAAAAATATGTAAGGAAAATAATAACTTGCTGTAGAATATTTACATTTGAATATTTATTAGTGAAATTATTTTTTAAAGAATATAGGATAAGAACTTTCAAGATTCTAAAATAATTTTATGAAAATCTTCGGTGATTTGTCTCGAATAATGTAAATAATATGCTATAAATACTTAAAATATTTCAAAAATAAAAAATGTAATGTTTTCAAAATCTTCAATTTCCTAACTTTAATTTATATTTTCTATGGAGACAATCTTAATTACAATTAGATTATTTTCTTAAATAATATCGACCTATATTAAACAATGCACATAACAAAAAATGCCTCAATCTGTTCATATAACTGTAATCTTAAAACGTACCCTTTATTATAATTAAAATGGAAATAAATTATTTAATAAATTAAGAGTTAATCTTAGAAATTATTACAATTCCCAATAATTGGCACAATGATGACATAAAATTTTATTGTTTACTGTTGTGTGGTGTTTAATACAATTAAATTATTATAAAACTGTATTTTAATACCATATTTCTTAACATATCGTTTCTAATTTGAGATAAAACAGTTATTATTACAATAATAACCATAAAATTAGAATTTGAAAATTTTATGAGTACCATTATCAACCTTTATTTATTCAAACATACTTTTAGAAAAGCAACTGTTTCAATATTCAAATAATGGCATGAAAAAGCAGCATGAAATATTCAACTCCATTTTACATCATTTTTCTTGCAAATTAAGTTTTACAGCAAAACAGTTGCTTCAGGGAATGGAAGTATTTTCAAATGAGTATTTCGTATTTTAAACATTTTCCCTTCATTTCAGTACCTGGAAATAATAAATGGAAGTACTCTTTAACTTTACAGGAATTTAAAACAAATTAACTTAGGATTTAACATGCATGTGTGCTTACACATTAAATATTACACATTACCTGATTGTTCACTTATGTATTTTTCAAATTTGTGAATGTATGTATGAAATACCAACTTCCAGATAGCTTCAATTGGTTTAATTTTATAATAAATAAAAATAAATACTATGTTTAAAAATGCATTCAAATGAATTTCATTAAAATTACCAAAAACTTAAAATATGTATTTTCATTCAAAATTTATATTTTTGACATTTTCGAAAAGAGCAACTATTAAAAAAAAGATTGCACCCTAAATATGATAAATATAAAATAAAATAGCATGAATTTAGTTATTTTAATTACATTATATATGCAAATACAAATTTACTAAATAGTATGTATATCTTTTTATTATTATGAAAATAAATTATAATCTTAATAAAAAATTGTGAAAGAATATTACCTTTTTTTAAATTACAAGAAAGTGGCAAAAAAATTATTTTATTTGGCAGAGAGGGTCGAATAATAATAAATTGTTATTGGCAAACTATATTCGTGATAAAGTGTAATAAGAGAATTTGACTCAGTAAGCAGTAGAACCAGATATAATGGTTCTACTGCTTACTGAGTCAATTCACTCCTGCTCTATGCACGAAGCAACACACATGGATACAAAAATAATAAGCATTGGGATGGCATCTCGAGGAATGGCTTTCCTTTGATCAACCAATTGAGGTGGTTGTTCATCAGAATGATGATACTGGAAAATCTGTAAAAGGCAATTAACGTAGTTGTTAGTTGCAAATGGCATTAGCCAAATAGTTGAATTCATAAGAGATTTGAAGGGAACAGTGGCTAAGAAATCATCTGTACACTTTTTGCAGCACATGATGTGAGAATATGGGGGAGGAGGGCTTATTTTGTTGATAAATATAATTGGGCACTTAGAAACGCTTGGAGAAAATTACTTGCCGTGGTACATTACTAACGTATTTTTTGGCCATCATATTATTCTGAACAACATTGTAAAAGGAATCTGGAATCGTCATATATAAATGCGTCTCAACCTATGTCATTATCTTGTCACACAGGTGGAGGTTTCCACAATTGCTGCCAGTTTGCATACATCTCCGAGTCGACTCCACATTCGTACTCGAGAACTACTGAAAAAGGAAAAAGTGATTCTTTTAGAAATACCAATTTTATCATACTTTTCCACATCACTCTAGTCTGTTAAAGTTGTAGACAAAAGCGCCATCTATGCTCTGTTGGATTAATTACATATTTCGTAACTGAGGCTTATAGCTGTGGTCTTTATGTGAACATCTAAATTGTGTAAAACATATGTCCGAATGTAAGTATAGTTATTTTTTAGGTCACTGCATTTTTTCAACGAATAAGTTGATCCAGAAGTGCTGGTGTCACTGACACTCGTCAAATTTGCCACATTACTTAGCTACAATTATCTTCCTCACAGGTATTCCACTTGTAGGTGTCTATGATGTGTCTGATAACTTGTGTGTACATCAATCTGCATTTCTTTGCCCGGTCACCATGTTTCTCGAAAAATACTTTGCATGCTGTAAATACCAATATTGATAATGGTATGATTTGGTATTTTATCTTTTGAGACAAGATTAAATTTTAACAATAATTTTCTTATGTATATATATATATAGCAGAAATAATAGCATAGACACTATATGTTCTACAGGTGGCCATCATTGCATTTTATTACATCATTTTAATTTATTTGTTCAAATTATTCAAATTATTTTATATAATTTTCTAGTTGGGTTAAATTTCTACTTGGAAATTTTCATTTTTAATGTTGCATAGTATAATAAGGGTTTTACAATCTATTTACTTATAACTTATGTTTAATGCATGAAGATTATGTCTTTATTTGACTATGACATTGACGTTTAATAAATTATTTGAAGCACATATACCTATTTTTTGTCAACAACATAATGCGTTCGCTTTTATTACTGTGTTGTTGCTGATATTATTTCAGTTTATTTACCACAATTCTTTAGACATGAATAACTCAACTATAAAGAGCTCTAACATGCATCATGTAATATTTCTTTCCATGATAAATTTTAATTCCAAGTGCACGACTTATATTTGAAATAATAGAGAAAACTTGAAAAGCTCATATGATACAAATCCGAGATTTCTAAGCATAAATCAGAAACGCAACACCCTTTTAAAATTGCTTAACAAAGTATGGTCTTAGACTAATAGGGTAGTAATTAACTTAGGGCTGTAATGCCACTGGGTTTAGTTAGTAAATCTAAACTAAACCCAGTGGCATTACAGCCCTGTCTGCAGTGCCTATATTAATTTTCTTGATCCAGAACCCAGAAGAGCAAAGCATATTCTCCAGGTAAGAGATCAGCCTAAAGCAAAAACCTACTGTTTAGTTCCCAAGCATGCTGGGTACTTAGTTTAAACGATCAACTTAAAAGAAGAAGTCAAGTTGACCTTGGATAGTCAGAGAATCAAACTTTGGACTTGTACCTTGGAGACAGAAGAGCTACCACTATTCCATTGAGTTTTATCTTAACTTAAATAGGCGATTTAAATTTTTGTCGCTGGGCTGCTATCTAGTTCGTATTTAAAAACATTACAACTTTTCAGAAGCATGGTTCATTATAAGCACAAATGCAAATTGAGTCTAGCAAATTAGAATTAGCGGAATATTATATTGTGACTTGTAAATAAATTTTAATTCTTAAATTGTTCATTGCATTATAATTTAGTAATAGTTTTTTATAGTGTTTAAATTTATATTTTATAACATTTAAATTCTGCAATATATGGTATTATTATTTTGATATATATATATATATATATATATATATATATATATATATATATATATATATATATATATATATATATATATATATATTGTAAATAAGATTTGATAAGAAAATTAGATTTTATATTCGCATTTCTTTTACAATACAAATTTTATTTTGCCTTTTAAATCTTCACCTATGCTATCAAATGAATTATTGGTCTATGTTTTACGAATACAATAATAAGCATATGAAATCATATATCAAAAAATTATTGTATATGAACCTAACAACGAAGCATCAATACTTTTTATTCATAAAAATAAAAACAATCTGCTAAAATATTATTTATTACATTTGGTTATACCTAGATGAAATATAATTTAAATAAAAAATAAAAATAAATTATCTAATGGTATTTTAGAAGAAATATAAAGAGAAGAAATTCAATTAGTAATAAAAAATAAATCATTTCAATTAAAAATTTATCATGATATTCAGAGTTTTCAATTTGAATAATTCCTTAGGTGTCTCTCTCTTTTCCATGTAATTAGTAAATGTACATTTGCATTTCAAATGTGTGTGTTAACTAAACTGAACAATTCTATAATATCTATACTCTTTACTGTAGATAAGATTACAAAATCTATGAAAAATTATCACAAGTTTGTAAAATCATTTAGAAGAGCCCCCGTTCCAATGAAGTTATTTAAAGCCCAAATATTAATAACTATTTCAAAAATCTGAAAATATGAGATAATTTTATTTGACCATCAATGAGTTCCTCAAACACTCATTATCTCTATTTATAATGAATAATATGCAAAATTGTCTTGTTTCGCTTAAAAAATGTTTTAAGATTCAATGATAAAGCGAGAATTCTGAATATAGTTATTTTTTCATTCGCTTGTTTTCTTTAAGCGGTTATGAAATGATAAATTAACAATCAACATCTTTCCTCCAAAAATGAAACATTTTACACCTAAGTTTTTAATTATCTTGACGCGTCTTTATTAAATATCTTGATAAATATATTAGTTTAACAAATGTAAATTTATCTTTCTATTTATAAAACAACTTACTATTAACAAATTCATGAAATTATTAAAATTAATTTCTCTAAGCAAAAATTAATTGCCGTGCCGAAATATAGATAAAAGTTATTTATAAGAGTCAATGTAATATGAGAAATGAGATGAATTTGAAAATGATTTTGTGCTCTTAAATCACCTATCAAAAAAAGTTTAAAAAATGCTGTTGCTAATGGATACATTTATAAACACCATTTTATACTATGAACGGCTAATATTTTGCATTTTAAATTTTATAAATATTTTACTATAACAAACAGGATATAGAAAACACACGGTCTGGTCAGTTAAGATTCTTTCTTCAAAACATATTCTGAATAGACATGTTTAGTAAGAAAAAAACTGCCTGCTCATCGCCATTAATTTGACTTCTATAATTGCAAATGATGTGCTTTTTATATTTATGAGGGTTGATCACATGACAACATTGTATTTAAAATACGAATAAAATTCCTTTGAGCTTTCTATTTATAAATGCTTTGATAAAATTGGAATTTTTTTTGTCATAGAAAATAATCTACTGATTCATTTTTAAATACCAACTTCTACTCTTCGAAACATGGAAGAGATTTTCCCATTTTATTAATTTTGTGTATAATAATGAACGCATATTCATTAATAAGATATTCATATATGTATTTAATAATTTAATTCTTAGTTTCATAAATGAATTATTCTTCTTGAAAATGTTTTGGTCATATAATATAAATAATCAATAATAATTAAATTGAACATACAAAATGAACATCCTTAAATATGTTCTTATTATATTTATTTCTTATTATATATAATTTCGCATGTTTTCATAAATTATCATAAATTTTAATTTAAGAGAAAAATTCACCATTCTTTAATCTATAAATCATTAACTATGCAATAATAATTTATATATTATGTCATTGTTACGTCAATCTTCGAACTTTGTTAGTAAAACTACTAATTTTATTGTATTTATTTTTAAATATATTGCTTGCTGATTCAAATTGCTTATCATAAATGTAAGTATTATTCAAATTGAAGAATAATAATTAATAAATATTATACATTAATTTAAGGTCTGAAATATTTAAATATTTAATTATTGTTAAATAAATGGCACAAATATTGTACATAAAATATTAAAAAAACTAAGTTAACAATAAACAAATTTTCATGTTATATTTAGTTGTTTTATTAATATGTAAACTGAATTATTAATTAAATGAAATAACTTACTTCGAAAAAGTAAGCAATAAAGCATGTTAATTTTCATAAAGTATTTTAAAGAAGATGTAAATTTCATAAATTTATGAGAAAATAATGTATAAGTAATTATTTATGAAGTTGGATCTCTTTTTATTATTTACTAAGAAAGTTTTATATTCTGGGAGGAACATAGTATATACTTAAAATTTTTTACGTTTGTATTAATAAAATTAATAAATTATATTAGAATTTTGACCCCTTTATGATAGAGACAAAATTCATTGCTTGCAAAATTTCTGATTACACAACTTTCAAAATTCAGGGTCAAAATAAAATCTATGCAATACTATACATATAATCAAATGTATAAAATTTAAGCATAATTTTTATTAAATTTTTGTGTTTCATTTATTTTTAAAAAAATAATTAATATTTTATGCCTAGGTTAATGTTAACTTCAGTTCTAACCAACTCCAATATAAAAAAATAAAATTAAAGAATGCTTATATGTAAGTAAATGATAACATTTTAAAAAATAAAAACTATGAAAAAATTGTAGTATTTTGAAGCAAGGTGTATTTAGATAAAATTTAACATTATGTACCGATTAAATAAATAGTACACGTCAAAGTAATGATGAATGGATAAAAAACACGTAGCATTTGTAACTTAAGTGTAATTATAACATTGACAGATTGACAGGAAATTATTTAAATATATATAAATATATATACATATTATATATATA
>CM057822.1:89275440-89310440 GCA_030067965.1 Latrodectus elegans | reverse complement strand
CATTAAAAAGATGACCTTTAAATACGCAAGTTCAGGCATTTAGAGTTTTAATAAAGTTATCTTAAAATCATTTTCTGAAACTTGTATATAAACAGAAGCATGCAGATGTTTCTAATTACGATTCAGTTTTCTATTTATATACATTTTAAATTTCCAGAATTTTTTTTCCTTGATATGTTTAACGTGTATATTTGAAAATGTGGACAGTTGTGGATGTTAATAATTTATTTAATAAAAAACAGATTTAATAATTTGAAAAAGAAATTGAAGCAGTCTTCTGATGAAGATAAAAAATTATATAAAGTAATAATGTTTTGGAAAGTTTATAATTCATTTAACTAGGATTTAATTATATATATATGTATATATATATATTTATAAAGCTTTCATTCGTGATAATTAGTGACACAAAATATAGAATTGAAGGAAAATTTAAAGTTTGAATCAATATTTCAATAAAATAATTTTGTTTAAAGATTCTTAATCATCATTTTAAACTTCACACTTACGAATCTGTTTTTAAGATTTACAAGTATCACATATTATGTCGTAATAAATATTATTTGAATATTAATTCTTTTATATATTTATTTTATAATGGATATACACCAATATATATATATATATATATATATATATATATATATATATATATATATATATATATTGCAAACATTAAAATTATTATTCAAAAATACTCTATTTTAAAAAAAATATTTCCTCTCATTAACGCATGGAATGTTTATATTCATTCATAAAGTATTTTAGACACAGCTTCCTATTTCAAACAATTATTATAGATTTTCATGAATTTTTTTATAAAAATTATTGAATTAATAGTTTAATTTGAGACTAGTAAAGTTATTTTTATTAAAATTATTTATTAAAGATAACGTAATCTCGCAGTGCTTAAAATATCAAAAATATAGTGTCAGTAAATAATTATATATATATATTATTTTAATTAATATTATAATATATAATTATCATAATATAATATTTTTTCAATTTACTGATTCATATATTTTGTTAGTTTGTTGTAAACTTTTATTTGATAGTAGAAAAGATAATTATTTAATAGTTCAATAGATAAGATCTTTGAGCTAATTTATATAAGCATTCATATAATGAAGTATGTTAAACTGTTTTAATGGAAAATAAAACATCTAATCACACACACACTTGTAATGTAATGTAATTCAATGTAACAATAATAATAATGTATATAGGTCTTTTTCTTTGAGGTCATAGAGATACGTAAGTTTTTTGCCATAATACCAAATGCATTTTATGTACTGCTGTTCATTAAAAATGCTACATGAAAGACATGAAACTTACAGAATATCAGGGAGATGCAATGTTTTATAAAAGATTACAATGGTTTCGTATAAAAGAGAGTGAGGAAATGATACTTACAATTTGCTTAAATTTTCGCAACATATTTATCATACACATTGTGTATGTAAACAATATTGTTTGTTAAAAAGTTTACTATTGCCTCTTATAGAAACATAAAATGATTTCAAGTACGCTTTTGATTCTGATATAAATTGAGTTGTAGTCGACCGAGACTGTGGTATATTTTATCAAAATGTTGTTCATGTCTATAGAGTTTCCTTGATTTCTTTTTCACTTTCGTTGTTGCTGTTTCCAATCCTTCAAAGATCTAGCGGCAGCTAGGTCAGATCCATGACACTGTGAACCATAGCGAAATCGAGTATCCAAAACGGACATGCGTAAACATCCGCCAAAGCAAATCCCTAACAATCTAGAATGTAATCGGGAGAAGCCGGATTCAGATTTCATTTTGCGCATAAAGAAAAGACCAGATTCAAATTTCCTACACCTCAAGTGCGGACTTAAAAGTGTTGAGACGTACATTTAATCATTTCTGTCAACTTTGATATCTAACGCATCCCAAGTGGTCTTCCTGATAAACCAGGGATGGGCTGGAGGGGTCTAACTGACTTGCCTGTTTTCTTTCTTCTTGATGGAGAATATAAGTTAAGTTTGTAGTCACTCTTGGACGACTCGGGGAAACCTCTTTTGGCCAAAATATCTGCAACCTCGTTCCCTTGGATGTTAACATGAGAGGGAATCCATTGAAAGTGATCATTAACATCCGAGGACAGAACGATTTTCAAACGGATTTAATGGAACCTACAGCCATCTCATAAATCCTAAACTATAACTTGAAGTAATATAAAATGTTACTAGATCTATCCAAGTAATTTGATAACATTTGCAAGAGCATAAACTGTTAACTATGCCAATACTTGACGCTCTATTACAAAAATGATGAAATAATCAAGACACACTCCGCGACTCAGGAATACTGTGATATATTTTCAGACACATCTCTCACTAATAAACATCATGCTAGTTACATTATAGCTTAGAAGTATTTTGAGAATATACGTTGACAGAGTTTCGTTATTGTCATCATAATGTCTATTTAGTTTTAGTGATATACTGCCAGACATTATATACATGTCATGTCACGGTCACTCTGAAAACAGTTTTAACAGTGGCGATTAAATTTCTGTTATTTAAAGGTAATGTATTCTTCTCTTTTTTCCACTTTTGGGAAACATTACAGTTAAGTAGGGTATTAAATAAAATTATCTTGTCAATATTATAAAGATAACATCTGGCATAAAAAATATCCGACTAAAGAAAATCCCGGTTAGCAAATTTTTAGATCTAACACCAATTAAAAATATTTGTATAAAGATTACTGAGCAATTAATTTCCAATCATGCACTTGTCACCATCTGAAAGAAATATAACAAATGTTCCACATGTATGGGGACTTAGTTGAACTTGTACATTCAATCGAATTCCTATTTGACTTATGCTCCGGCTTATAAATATTATTATTTATGGCAGATGTTGTTGCTCTGGGTAATAATATATCAGAATCTAATCCTTCGAAAAAAAATTTAAATGTTTATAATGCATTTATTGTGTCTAATAAAATTTAATAATTAAATTACATTATAAAAGGGAAGGAAAAAAAAGAAATTCTAACTAAAAAAGAATGGAATTCATTGCAGCATAAATTCAAATATAATCATTAATTTTTAAAATAAAAGTTTTTATTTTATATCTATTAAGACTAACAATCAAACTATTCTCGATGTATTTTCAGCCAATTGACAAACTCCTTCTTCATGCATTTAATATTCCAACTTTCTTTCACACCATGTCCTGTAGGATCCATTGTGACTGGAACAGCAGCTCACTCTCAAACTTATGCATGCCAATAATCGACAAAAACCATATTATGCCTGTAGCCAAGAAGTGAACATTAAACAAATTCTTTGCAAAACAATACATCAGTATGGTGGGAAATCTTAAACGAAGATGTTTAGTTCAGTTATCGATATCAAAGAATGTCTCTTCAATCGAGAGTAATAAATCTAGTCAATCAATCGTGTGTAGTAAACATTTACTATGTTCCTAAATGTGTGTTAAGTTATTTATTAGATTATTAAAATTTTCATTTACTTACTTTGAAGACAAGTCTGTTTACGAATAGAAATGCAGATAAATTGCAAATACGTAAAAATTGAAATTACCTATCCCAATTCTTAAATTACCGGCTGATGCTATATTTTATATGTAATCCTTAGGTTGAACACTATGCAACATAACACTCGATCCATACCATATTTATCAGTAATTTTCTCATTTGATGATTTTCGCTGCCTGTATTTGAAATTTTGCATTATTGTTATTATGAAAATCACACTCACACGAATTTAGTAACTGCTGTTTAATTCAACCTCTGACGATAAACTTTGGTTAATGAAGTCAGAAAAGCTGATCTGCTAACATTAGTGAAGCAAACATTCGCGCATGCATAGCGGCAGGAGTTCACAATCTACCCCTTCCGTGATTCAATTGAACTTAGCTTGTGATCCCTTAAATACTTGTTTTACACAGCACTTGTTTAGTGCTTTGGTTCCCAAAAGAGAATAGTGGAAATAATGAACAAAAGAAAAATATAAAGTTTTGTTTTAAACTTGGCAAATTACCGTTAGAATCTCAAGCAATTCTATAGCTTGTTCATAAAGATCAAGCACTGTCCATTAAAATGTGTACGAATGGTTCGCTAGAAGGCTGGGAAAGGGATTTTGATAAACCTTGTTGTGGAGGACCAATGACCTCCATCAGTGATGAAAACACTGAGAAAGTGAGGAAGTTAATCACGAAAGATCGTCACTTAACTGCGCGCATGATAGCTGATAAAATGTAGATTAATCATGATTATGTGCGACATATCGTTACTCAAAATTTAGAGATGAGAAAAATGTGTTACTGGCTTGTGCCACATGATTGACAGTCAATCAAAAGCAGGCAATTTTACAAGTTTCACTGGATATTGTTGGAAGGGTGGATGCAACACCATGTTTTTTTAACTGTATTGTTTCTTAGGATGAATTTTGGTGTATCAGCTACGACGCTAAAAAGAAACAGCAAAGCATGGAATAATATTTTCCTGCATCAGTTCTTCAGAATAAGATCAGAGCAGAAAAATCACGCATTAAGATTATGTTCAACAACTTTTTCTTGATAATCAAGGCATTAAACACAAAACATTTTTACCTGAGAAAACAACGATGAATACTTCAAGGTAAATTGAAATTTCAATCTGTTTCATGAAAAAAACCATACGTAGTTTTATGAAAAATTTATGTGTCTCGACCATGATTGCCCTCACACAGCTAATATCATCAATCAGTTCATGGCAAGAAATGGGGTGATGCAAATTCAACATGTATCATACTCGCCAAATGTCAATCCTCTAGACTTTTTTCTATTTTCACGACTCAAGCTTACTTTGAAAGAAAAGATATTTGGCAATATCCCTGACATCCATTGAAAAGTGACTCGGCTTTTGATTCCAATACGAAATAAAAACTTGCCAAGTTTTCAGGATACGTATAGAAGATCTCAGTGGTGCATAGATATGGGAAGTGTGACTATTTTGAAGAATTATGAGTAAAGTATAACTTTCATTAACACTTCATCTATCTTAATGTTACACCATGATTCACCGAAATCAATTTCAGAGGCTGAAGTAATTTACAAATTTAACTAACATTAATGTGTTAAATTAAAGGGGTCTTTTGATATTATCGTGAGTTATTCTTAAATTGTTTTCATCCAGTTATATTAAATAAGATTATTAATGCTGATGTGCAACAGGTTAACTCTTTAATACTTATGAGATAATAGTATTTTTAAAGAGATTCACAAAACCGTGAAACTTAATTTCTTGTTTGAATTATATCCTACTGTTGTACAAACTATTGGTGACAAATTAAAAAGTGCTTCCATCCAAATCTAAGCATTTTACTAATTCCCATTTATTTCTTTATGTAAACTCATTTAATTCGATACACAATTTTTTTTTAAATTTTGAATGACACACTGAATCGGATCAGCATTTTGATCAACCTTCATTTTCTAAATACAATAAAAAGTCCATTTCGACTTCAGAAGAACAATTTCTTATACTTTTGATAATTTTTCATTTACCCAATGATTCAAATAACTGTGCGCATAATGAACTCGTGTCTTTAGACATTCATAATTTATGTTTTTATGAAATGATTATCTCTTAAAATATATTTGAATATTTTTTTAAAAAAAGTGTTGTCAAAAATCCTTGAAATCAAAATCATTTCTTTTGCTAACTACTCTACATTAAATTTTTTAAGATAATTATATTAACTACCTCTTAAAGGATTAAAAAAAGAGTCAAGTTAAAAAAGTACACAAGTAATTATGTTCCTAAATGCACTTAATGAAAGAAAAATAATGAAGTAGATGTGAAAAATCAAACAATATATTAATGAGATTAAGCAATTACACAATAAACTCACATTTGAAATACAGTGATTGAATTCTTTTTATTCAGTTAATTTGTCAAACCGGTTTTGATTTATTTATATGTTCATAGAAACTTTCTTTTAATTTAAAATATAAAAATAACAAATTTCAGACTTTCTTTAAATTAAAAAATCAACATAAAATAATGTTTGGAATATCTAAAATCTGTATTTGAAACCAATTTAAATTTGAAACATATGTATACTAAATACGATATGCTGTTATGATTTGATGACTAATTTATTTGATTTTATTACAAATAGTAGTCCGGAATTTTGCAATGCTAATCAAAAAAATTTCAAGAAAAAATTATTTTAATTTACAAATTAAAAACTTTATAATTGAATATCTTGGAACTTATGAGTTATGGGGGCAGGGAACCAGATCATAAATTTCGTATTATTTAAAATGTTTTATAGCACTTTATGGAAAGAATTTAAAAATATATGGTTTTGATCAGTGCATTGATTGAACAGTATCATGATGAAAAAAGAAATCTGGAGATAAGCAATAAGTGATACTCATTTATTTAGCCAATAATTAGCTTTGTTGTTAAATCTTAATTTCCCTTAATTCAGAGTTCTTACATTTTACTAGACAAAATGGTTGAATCTAATAACTGAAACTGAGGCAAATTATTGTGATCAAGGCTATTAATATCAACATAAATTAGTATAATAACTAGATAACAAATAACTAGATACTAATTAAGAACTAGTTATTAAATTTCGCATTGTTTTTAATGTTCTTATAATACTTAATGGAAAGAATTAAAAATTATATGATTCTGATCAATACATTGATTGATCTTAATATCATTTGATTCAGATTTCTTACTGCACATGTATTATATTTTACTAGACAAAAATATTGCATCCAATGAATGACATCCGAAACAAATTATTGATTAAAGATGCAAATATCAATACCAATTAATACAATAATTAATTATATAATATATAGCTGTCACATATATTACAACCTACACAATCTTAAACTAAATAATGGCAATTTCAGACAACAATGAATATGAAATATCATTTCTAGTTTTAAATTTTGAGTGGTTGAAAAATTGAAATGATCATCATTTATTTAAATATCTGTAGGCACTGAATTTCTATGTGGAAGCATGGAAACAGTTCAATTCTGAATTCAACATGTTCGTATTCATATTAAAATCTAGATTAGTACTGCTGCAACAATTTACTATTGGGGAAATCAAGCCACAGAAAAACGAGCTTTTTAGCATTTTATTCTAGTTATGATATTAAATGATCAGAATACCATTTATTAGTGTGAGGTAATATTAACTCGAATAGTTCTGAATTGTTTTAGTATAACTTACTCCAATGTGTTAAATGTTCATATCTTACATTAGGAAATCATATATTTTTTGTTTTAGTGGCGTTTTACGTTACTAAATATTGATACAACAAATGATAAGTAAGAAATTTCAATGTAAAATCTCTCTTAGAAACTTATTCATTTATCTAGAATTCATATAAAAAATGAATGTAACAAATATTTTTTTGTTATTCGCAGTCAATTAACGATTTTCCATTTATTAAATTTTGAGCTATTTACTTGTATATGTATATGAAGAATTTCATTTTTTTGGTTGGTTTTCTTTTGACTTCACATAATTTCTGAAAGAATTACATAATTGCAACTTTTAATGATAATTTAAAAATTTGACATTTTGCATATTTAGTTTAACATTGATAAATTAAAATTAATCATAAAAAATTGATAACGCTTATTGATATCAATTAAATAAAGCTTTTAAATTTGCAATGCTTATCTTCAGCGTGTAAATTTTCAATTTAAATTAATTTTATTTCTAAAAAAAATATCCATGATGTAGAAGTCAGTAGAAAAACATTTAGAATTTCATAATCAGAATTTTAGAGTTCATAATTTTTTTAATTATTTGTAAAACTGGTTTATCCAGGATAACCAAACTTATCCAAGAATGGTTTATCCCCCTACATAATTCGAAATGTAATTAAGAGTATAAATGCTGTTGCAATCTGCATGCTTCCCTGGGCCTCGCACTGTGTTGGGCTTCACATATTAGATATAACAGTCGGGTGGGTAGCCTCCTAATTTAGAAGCAAGTACCAATTAGAATACATCCCAATACTTGATTTGCTGCACCTGAGTCATCATTTCACCAGGAAGACATTGCGACCAAGAACTATTTGACGTGATGTATTCGCCTTCAGTGCAACAGACGGATCTTCAGTTAAGTTGGGATTCACACTCACTACAACCTGATATTTTGAAAGACGTCCTGAACAACAAGGCTACTGTTGATTTAAGGGCATTCTGTAAGGGCATATGTTTAAGAGGATAATATCAAGAATTGTATACATCTTCAAATATAAATCTTCAAAAAATGTGAAAATTATTTACTTATTGTATACTGCAATGTTGCACATGCAGTGTAATTCTCAAATTCTAAAGATACAATTAAAATAAAATTCGCATGTGTTGTATTTACTAATTGTATTTACAACACATGAGAATTTTATTTTAAGTATTAAAGTATCTGAGTGTCTTTATGAATTATTTTTAAAATGAATTTAATTCCACTGAATAATGACTACAAATTATCATCAGCAAATTCTAATATGATCTGGTAAGTCAATTTTTATTATGTTGTTTGATTTTATTTTCCTCGACCATTTGATTCAAACAAAATTGTAATACATCGCTATCAACGATCCATAAATATCTTTTTAATTAAAAATAATTCTAAACGCACATTTCTTAAGTACTTTTAGATATAAATCTGAATTATAAAAATTATTTGAAGTAAAAGTTTAGAAAATTTGTTCAGACAAACATTTATTTTGTATAGGATTTCAAAAATTGTGTTTTTATAGAGTTAAATATTCAAAAGTTTTGAAGTTATGAAATAAATATGTAATACGCATATGTTTAATATTATGTCTCCAAAATATTTTATTTGCGGCATTTTACGCACTTTAAAAGGAATTTTAAATCAGTCCCATCATATTGACCATCACTCGCTCTGTAGGACATTTATATGCTCTCTCAAATGTATGAATAATTGCACAAAATTTTCAATTCAATATTTATTAGACATTCGACTCAGTAGTATTTGCTTATATTACCGACACGTCATTTTAAGGAAATTTAGTACACAGAAAGCTTATTAGAAAGCATTCTTAATGTAGTTGTACAACAACATATATATTGATGCCCATTTCTATTTAACTATTCAAATTGCTGCATGGTTGTAACTTGAATACTTACGGTTGTAATTTGAATCTTTATTGATGTAATATATTTCGACTCTAAATACCAGCATAAATTAATGTGTATATGGTATTTTTTCTTTAATTGTCTTTGACTTTGATAAAGTGATATATTTTTCAGATATCTTTCCTCATCCCTCCCTCTCTCTCTCTCACACACACACACACACACATACACAAATGCACATATTACTTTAATCTATTTTTAAATTTTATATTTAATGCTACTTTTAATAACGCATATGAACATAAATTACAGATATTTAAATCTTTTAAACAACGTAGTTATTGAATTGCTCAGTAAAATTATGATTACTTATACTAGAATAGAAAATATGTACACCATTTTTAAAATGAATATTTTAATTAAAATAAATAGTATCAATATATAAAATTATTCTCGAGAAACAATTTTATATATTTTTTAAATATTAACTAACATTAATATTAAAAGAACTACTCAAGTATATTTCTTTTATCGTTTACAATGTAAAAATAAGAATTGTTTATTATCGACAAAGTAATGTTATAGTTTATTCTTTAAGTTCTTAAATGGTTGCACTTATAGTTACTGCATAAAATTATTTGTTAGAGTTCGTTTTTAATTATATCTTACATGTTTGATTAGATTTTTATTCTTATAATCTTATTTTTATAATTTATATAAATAACTACGTTGTACACCTCTATATTTATTTTCATTATTATAACATGAACGAAGAAATGTATTGTCTATAGATATTTTTAAGGATATATTTCTTATTACTATTGTAGAAAAATATTAAAAGATATGGAAAATAAATTTAGAAATATTAATGGCATAAATTATTTGATTAAATTTTAGAAATTTAACACAAAATGAATAAGAAAATTGCGTTTTATTCCAAAATAGTTTTGTATGAATGTATTGATCTTGAACTTAACATTTCCTCTTCATAAAAACATTTTTTTTTCACATACAGATATTTCTCATATTTTAGAAAGGAAGTTTCATCAATAAAAAAAGAAATTATTGGCTAAATATATTCCCAATTTTCGCTACATAATTAAATTTGTAAAAGAATATTGACTTATTATTTATATTATCTGTTTATTCGTTGAAACATTTTTAAAAAAACGCATCACAACATGATTCATGTTGCAGAAGTGGAATTGAAATAACACAAAATAGATATGTTAAACATTCAATTAAAATACGAATACAATAAAACATCAAAATTTTATTTTTTAAATAGTGGCTTTTTGATGAATATTCATTTCTCTCATGAATATTTATTTGAGTTATAAATAACTAAAAATGTTTTAGTGTAGTTATCATATCAGTTTTAGAGTTATTAATCATTTTGGTGAATATGAAAATTTTCATTCCAGAATTTTGAATTATATTTCTTTATTTTATTAGTAAATATGGAATTTTCCATTCAATTACTGAAAATATGTGGAAGAAATGTAAAATGAAATCTTTTATGTTAAGGATCAGTAAATATTTCTAAGAACTCATGTGTTCTCAAATTGATTCCTTTATCAAAATGCAAATACATGAAGAATCATACTTAACACGTTTGCTTTTCCTTTTCCAATTCCTTTGTCCCTAGGAAAGAAAAAATTTATCCATATTTACTTGATATAAAACGCATATTACTATTATCAGTGTAAAAAGGGAAAATTCAGATTTAGCAGTAAGAAATACTAATGAAGTTGAAATATGTATGATAATAATAATCTTTCATCTATTCAATTCATATTGATTGCTAATCATATACGTGTGTGTGATATATATATATATATATATAGAGAGAGAGAGAGATGGATATATATATATATATATATATATATATATATATATATATATATATATATATAAGAGAGAGATAGAGATATAGAGGGACAGACAGACAGATAGAGAGAGAGACTATAACGTTTCTTATGCACAGTTATTCAAGAGTACAGTTAATGCAACAATGATTGCTAATTTTATACCAATATAAATTTTATAAAAAAGAATAGAAGTTAAAAAGTTCTTATTTATTTTTGAGAATAATCCTGCAATTTAACCTTTTGTAAGCTGTAAATACCTCACGAACAAATTCAAACATGCATTTTAAGTATCGAAAGACACTTTCAACCATTTTAAGAAATATTTCAATTCAAATTTAATAATAATAGTACTGTAAATTTCTAAAATAATTTACTGTACTCAAGTTTATATTTATGAATTTTGTTTTAAGTTGAGATTTTTTCAATTGTTGTCACAATTTTTAGTTCAAGTAAACTTAATATTTATAAATTATTTCTTTAAAAGGTAATAAAATGTAAAAAAAAAATTGGTATTTCTATTTAGCATCAACATTATTGAAATAGACAGTGTGAAATAATTAATATATAATTTATTTTTCATAGAATATACTAATACTTTTATAAATCCACATTTCTAGCTTAAATTTTTTAATAATATAAGGGGGGTATCAACAAGTTTATGATCAGCTGTACATAACGTAATATTTTAAGTATTTTTCAAGCAATAAATGTATTTCCAACAATATTATTTTGTAAACTTATGTTTCTGCCAATAAATAGGAATGTCAGAAATTTGACTTTATGCAAAAAATTTCAATAGAAAATAAATTTGTAGAATAATGAAGTAAAGAAGTGTATTCCTCAAAATGAATTACAATATGTATTTCTATTGTATATTATATTAATTATTTCTAATTTCTAATTTATCAGTCTTAACATTATATACATATATATATATATATATATATATATATATATATATATATATATATATGCATAATATATATATTTACAATACGCATTCTTTTAAAACATGTTCATAATAACATCTATATATTTTCAGAAATTTTAATGACAGTTTGTTCTACTTAAATAGACTTATAAACTTTAGCCTGATACTTAAGCCAAATTTTAAGATAAAATGTATTACAAATTAATATATAAGAAATATATCTTTAACACAAATTATTTTGCTTCTTTTTTAATGAGATGAACTGAAAATATTTAAAAATTTCTATCACTACCATGATAAAAGGCAAACTTCTATATTTTATTTTAGAGCTTGTTGAATTTTTATAATTAGATTTATCACAGTCTGTAACATGTTAGTTATATATATATGTGTTTATTGTTATTTGTTATAATTTGCAATACTTTTTGTAATTATATTTAAATATTTTGTTGACTACAGGATTAAATAATTCATCCAATTATTTAATTTTCTATTTAAACATTATTGAATTTAGCTGGATAAATATGGAGATTAATAAAATATAAAATATTATTTAATTAATTAAGAAATACTTTTTGCTTGCCATTTTTTTCAATCTAAGGACTTGTTTTAATGATTCGTTTATTGGCCTGAAAAAGGATAATAATCATAATTTTGTTTCTTAATTGTCATTCATAAAAGTAAACGTGTTCTATAACTACAATACTAATGATAATATTTTTATTTTCAATTACAACTCAGCAAACATTTTAATATAAAACAAAATGTAGAATTTTGATACTAATCTATGGGGAATTATTATATTATAGTTATAAAAACATGTTTGAGTGTAATTAGAAAATTTGGCAAAATATGAAATCATTTTATGTAACACTAATATTAAAAATATTTAATGATGTCCATAATTTGAATTAATAATAAAATTATTTTAAAGGTGCTTAGTATTTTAAGTGAACAAATTGAATTTACTAGTGACATAGTAATCAAAAAATTCTATATTATTATTCAAGCATAATATGCATTCATTTATAAAATAAATTTGGTAATGCAATTATCACTTTGTTGGCGCTTTTTAGTTCCATATTTCTACAGAAACATATCTAACAGAGAAATTTTCTCTAGTATAATACACACGAATGCGTGACTTCACGCATAAAATATTTATGAATTCCAAATAATTCTCCCACATAAAACTGTCAGATGGAGACCAACAAGATGAAAAGTTATGCATATAGGAAAAGTGGTTCATGGACGTAACAAGATAAATTGAGAAATGTTTGAATGTCACATTAAATTTTCACTCAAAATTAATTCTTAAGCATGGCCTAGTAATTAGAAAGTTTGGCGTAAAGTATATTTAATATTTCAACAACCTGTAATCTTAGATTAAGGCAAAATGTGTGTTCATTTATTCTGAAAATTGTAAATAATGAGAACGCTTCTTTCCTGATCTCAGGACGCACAGTCAAGTAATCTAACTTCCTTGTTATATTTGAATTATTATGCATTGTAATTTAAATCAAATTTAACTGTTTTGTCACAATAATAAATTAATAAATAATATACAGCTCAGTTATCATTCAAAGTATTTACATTCTAAACAGTAATTGGTTTTTACAAAATTTACGAACAATGATAAGAATCGGAGATCTTATTGAATATTTATTCATAAAATGTTTATAGAAGAAAATATGCAACTTTGAAGAAACTTTCATTCGGAAACAACGATAAATGAAATAATATTATATCAACTTGATGTTTTTGTCTTGTTTTCGAATGGTAATGCACGAAGAAAAATTCTTTATTTTATTAACTCATTTCGTTAGTTCATTTTACATAATCATATATTATGAAATGTAAATTGATATAATTCTAATTTTAAGTCAGTAATATTATTACAACTATATAAATAATTATTTCCATAAGTTACATTAAACATTTTATATGTAAGCCAAATAGTTCTAAATTTATAATCTAATGTAAGAGTTTAAGAGATTTGGATGTACATAATTTAGAAAAAAACTATCCAATTTATGATTAAAAAAACCAAATAATAAAATAAGCATTTTCCTGCATATATAATTTAAGATTAAATTTTGTGAAGCACAAGAATGATAATGGTATTTTAAAAAATTTAATAATTTAATTTGCTTCTTACAAATTTTTGCAATAAACATATTAATTGCGTAATATAAAGTGTTAAGATTCCATTGAAATTTACAAAAGAATTATAAAACGACAGTTAAATAAAGTAAAGTTACATTGTAAACTTTCTTTTATTAATTTTCTCTGAAGCACATACGCACACACATATTACAAAAAGCGTTTTATTTGCAAATTATGTAAAAGTCGTGCATTAATAGTTGTATAACACTTATTAATTTGAATACATTGCGCACTAAATTTTATTATTAGTGTGCTAAGAATACTAATAATGATCATTCATTCAAACAATAACTTGAACAAAACCGAGCATTCAACAAAGATACATATGTAAGACATAGTTTAAATAACCAAGTTCTGATAGAGCGAGCAAATTATTTTAAGATATAGTGTGCAGAAAAGTGAGAAAAATTAAACACATCTTAAAAATATTACGTCTAATTTTAAATCCAATAAAATTAAATAATTTCTAATTAATATTATTGTTAAATGACGAGAAAAAAATTTCACAATATTCCTTTTAATTCTAAATATCCCATAAACTATGATTAATCACAAAGTGTTAATTTATTTTCAATTTCTTTTGAATGGGAAAATTGGAGAACGATTAGTAAAACTTCAATATCTCTGAGGAATTTCATAATATGTTATAAAACTTGTTAAAATATTCACAAATTTTTATCAGATTCCTGCAGACAAGTTTTTACTTTGAAACTAATTTTATACATATATTGTATGCGTTTCCAATCCAAAGTTTCACACTTTTTGTGGAAATAAAATTCTTAATTTTATTTTCTGACGTATGTATAATGTATACTTATACAATTAATGTTAAGAAATTTTAAAATAAAGTTTACTCGCATGGAATCTAGGCATTCTTCTTAAAACATCCTCTAGTTCTAAAGTTTTTTATACAATACTATGATACTAGCGTATTATAGTTTAACTAAATTTAATTTATTACAACTTTAGCTTGAATTATTACAACCCATTGGAATTTCTATTAGGTCAATTTCTAGATCTAATTGAAATTGCAATGGGTTGTAATAGTTCATTTAGATCCAATGGGTTCTTTTAGATCAAAAGTAAATAAATACATGGTTTTGACAAAGTAACCATTTTCCATTCAGTATATTTATGCTAATAAATTTTAGAACATTATACTTCAGTTCTGTTAACACCAGCAATTTAATTTAAAATAGAATTCGTAATTTCTTATACAAAATCAATTCGACGTATGCGTGTAAAATATTAAAACCTTTTTTGGGGAGCTAATTACATCTGTTCCTTAAAAAGGGCCTTAGATTTTAAATATAGTAAAATTTGGAATTAAAACCTTTTTAATATTCATCACAATGTATTTGATGTTGGATGAAATAAAATATAACGCATCATTTTAATCACACACACACACAAGCAAAAATTTACGACACGATAAAATGAAATTAGCTTAAACTAAAGCAAAATCTGAAGAATTTAAACTTGTTTTTCATTCATAGATGAACTGTCTTTAATTCTCTTTACATTTTATCAATATAATATATTACTGTGAATGATAACATTGGATATTTAGAAATAAACTCAAATATATTTTTGTGAAGTTAGTGTGTAATGTAGTAAAAGTTAATTAAAAACTTATATAAGAAGAACTTTAACAAGAAGAATCATTCTTTCATTCCATGAATATATAATTTTTATTTTGATAAATTTTTACTTAGTGATACTTCTTGATTTTTTGGTGATTTATTTGATACTAAAATAGATTGACATCAAAATGTGAATAACAATATTGTAACACTAAAACTATGTTAGTTAAAACGCTAAAAATACCAGGGTTACCAAAAATAAAAGTTTATCGCCAGTTTTTTTCCACCAAACCAAGGGAATCTTATCTATAAAGAATCTTTCATTTTTACTTATAATGCGGAATCAGTATAATTTATTTACTATTTCTAAAACAGTTTATTTGATAAAACATTATGCATATGCACACTAAATGTATGTGAAATATCCTTAAATATCTTTAAATTTAAAAAAAAATTTTAGCATAACTAAAATTTTAGAATTGGACAAACCTAGAAATTAGAACAAAACTAAAACTTAGCTTTAATGTAAAATTTCAAAAAAATGATTTCTGATTTATTTTATTAGAATAAAATGTTTTGCTATTTTATAAACAATTATTATAAAAAACTGTCAATTTTATTTAATTCAGTGAATCTTTGCGATATCTATAATTCTAGTTATTTTCACGTATTTAGTTTAATATTCATATAATCCTGAATCAAATCATCAATAAACTCTCTTTTTATATCACTTTCTTTTAACATTCTGTTTGCTTCTTTTGTTTGAAATCTTTTTTTAGAAAATAAGTAAGAATAGGATGCATTAGTTTGAGAAACTAATTGATTCATATCGCCTTTGAAAATTTTGTTTTGTGATTTCTTTTAAATAGAAAAAAGAGAGAGATCTGATTTAAGCAATTGTTAAATACTAGTTTTATCGTTTATTATTAAAATGTTTTGTTTCGAACTTATTTTTTTCATTTATAACAGCTATCAAAATTAAAATATTTAATGTCTTCACTATATTTGGAATTAAAATTGGTATAAAGCGAATTAGTATTTCATATAATAACAATTTGCTTAAAAAAACAGATCAATTTCATATACCGAAATTAAATAAAAATTCTTAATTTTTCACAGTTAATAAAATTTCTTCAGATTTTATAAATATTAGAATTATTTTATACATATATACGCAAATTTAAATTTTAATAATAAATTTAAAATTATAAGTCCATTTTTTGCAATATTGCATCAAGCTATATTTCATATTAGAATTATTTTTTTAACGGATAACATTTTAGTATTTTTGTTTGGGTAAATGTGCATTTTTTTCATTGTCGATTTTAATTTTTAAAGGATAGCACTATTTTTAATAACGTACTAAATCTATTCATGGATCAAAATTTTATTTTACGTATAAAATTTTACATGTAAAACTAAACTGTTTGAAAATTCTTAGTTATTTTTATAATAAGTGAATAGCTTAAATAATGTAATGTAAGTTTCTTTAATTTTTATTTTTTCCTTTTCTTATAATGGCAGGTTATTTATTGAAGCCGTGGTAGCCTAAAGTTATTACATCGACCTCCCGTTCGAAGAACGGGGTTCAATACCTGATTCCACCAAATACATGCGGTACACTTGTTAGTTAAATCTGTGGATCGAAAGTCCTGTGGTCGCTCGATGAGTAGTTACCATGAGTGTAAGCACCCACGGTAAATGCTCAAAGAATAATCTGCAGAAAATTTCCACCACCTCTAGATCAATGCCAAAATTGAGAGAATGGATCCTGTGGTGTGGTCCCATCTATTGCAAGAGCTTAGAGCAAAGTCTTACACCTTGGTGGTGCTCTGGTTACATGAAAGACGCACCTTATTGACTTAAATTTGCCTAGCCAACTGCATAGCGAGCTTGGCTTGTCCAAGTCTCATAAGTAACAACAACGTTTATTAAAGAGATTTATATGTTATTCAAGATGTATAGATATTGTTGAGATATTACAAAAAATGGAGTTTGGAAAAAGATGCTTATATATATTTATAAAAGGTGAATGAACTTAAATACGTACTTTATCAATAACTGTATCAAAACTTTTTTTTTCGATTTTCTGTAATAAATAATTGTAATTTATCATTAAAAATGTACATTTAATATCAATATTTTTTTTTCTTTCTTGATCCTTAAAATTTGATTAAAAGTATATTCTACAGATTTAGATATTATCATTAAAATGAGAATAAAATTAACTAATAAATTTGAAGATTGTTGATGTGTTATGGAAAATGGAATTTCAGTGAATTTTACAGTACCTGAAATCTTCTAAATGTATCTAAATGTTGACTTATTTTTTAACTATGTATTTTTAATTGAAAAATAAAAAATATTTATTTTAATAACATTTGAATAAAAAAATAATACATATAAGAATTTAGGTATTCCGTTAAATATCTAAAATTCAGAACAGTTGGTGTTAATCTCAATATTCACTTCAAACAATAATAATTTATTTATTCACTAGCTCATGTTTTATATAAATAAACTATATTATATACATCATATATCATTATTATTTATATTTTTGGGATTACACCAAAATCAATCACGTACGTAGTTTCCTTCTACGCTTAGAACTAAGAAAAATGAGACTAAAATTACACTACCAAATGCAGAACCATTTTCCACAATTATTCAGATTTATGCAAATTTATGTTTAATTTCCAGCCATTTCTGTTCTTTAAATAGCATGACTACTTTAGTATGAAATATTCATTTCCCATTTTAAGCATTTCCAGTGAAAATTATATTAAATGTGATGGAAAGTTTAGAAGGAGAAATTCCCTAGTATTCCAAATCATTTACCACACCTAATAAACTTCTGAATAGCAAATGAAACACTTTGAAAATTTACTTGAATAATAAATTAAAAACATGCATGAAACAAATAAGATGAATTTCTATCAAACAGCAATACAAATAAGGAGAGAGTTATTTTTAAAGCATGTATACATTAAGCAAATTAGAAACGCTTACATATTTAATCAAATTAAATCGAATTATACTTTGTTCAGAAAGTTGTGGAATTTCATTCATTTCGAAATTTTAATTTATAAGGACCAGGGAATTTATTCAGTTTTGTGTTGAGCTAGGATTATACTGATATATAATAATAGAAGAATAAATTTATATAAAGTAAAATATAAATAAATTCTACCTAGCAACAAATGTATTACATAACATGTGAATTTATTGATGTTATAAAAAAAAACTACGTAAAGTTAGAAAAACGAGCTTCCGGCAAATAAAAGATACAAGAATAGTTTTAAGAAATAGCAAAATTACTTTCTAAAATGAATTGTATTTGTCATTCCCACAATTTATGCTATAGCTTTTGTCAGCACTATTAGAACTACAAGATTATTAATGCAGTTTTCAGGAAAAAAATGGTGAAAATCCATAAAATTTTATCATTTTAAGGTTGAAAGAATACATCAATGTACATCTGAAAATTTTTAGCAAATATTCACATAAAAATTTAGATACATTTATACTATTGAGGTTATACTCGATTCTTTTTTACTCATTATCATAGAAAATACTTAAGAATTCAACATTATCCATAAGCATCAATTGAGCTCCACTCAATTTTCTATTTATGTACAATAACCAAACATTTAAAATTCAATGTAATCAGCCTACTTTTTCATATTTAGATAGACTTTTTGTTCCAAAAACATGCAACTGTTTCTAAACTTTTTTGTATTGCTTTTCTCCTTTTATTTCAACTATATTAGAACTAACCTTTTAAGTGCTTTGCATGGCGGAGCAAGTTCATAGATGTAAAAGCTATGTTTCACAATTGCACTGAATGTCAAGAGGAAAAAATTTCGAAATACTAAATATTCATTTGGTACCGCTTCTTAAAATGAAATTTTTTTGCCTCTATTCGTATCAACTTTATACGACCAAAACCACTTTCGATTGACAATCAGTATTTCATGACAGTTACTGACAGGTGAATGTAGTTTTACATACATCACAGCTGACAATGTGAAGAATAACTAAAATGTTAATAGACGTGTGAATACCAAGATTTGGAATCACATTTGTGTTAACTATTGATAAGAGCAAAAATTTTGAACATACCTTCTTTTGAACTATCTTCTCTTCTTACCAATATTTTAGGATGCAACTACATGAAAACCATTGTTTAAATACAATGGGATTATTTAAAAATCCCATAATGAAATCATGTGTTTTCTTAAAATCTACAACTAAACGAAATACAATGAAATTCTTCCCATAGTTTTTCTGAGATTGGAAGCTGATATCAAAAACTAAATCAAAGTAACATTTGTTCAGTTTTTATCAGGTTTCAACCACCAATTACCACAAGATTTCATGAACTATAATTTTTTAACTTAACCAATTGTTTTTAATTATGTTCTTAAATTAATTAAAATAAAAGATCATTAATTAAACTACAGAAGTTATGCCTGGTGAATTAAGCATCTGGGTAAATCTCACATTGGCATCTTGCTCCCGCGTTGTTTTATAAATTGATAAAATCAATTTCTTTCTGGTAAACATATTATATAAGACCAATAAAGTAATTGAGAAGCATTTAAACTCTTATTGGAATTTAATTGGAAGCATCGTATATTGTTCAAGTGTCTAATTTGTGTAATATCACCTTTGAAACACAATCAACTTTTGTCAACTAGAAAACAAGTTGGACCCTTTAAAGCACAAATGAATCCTACTACACAAATCCTACACACCAAACTTGGTTCAAAAGCTAGGTTTTGGAAACATGTAGTTACGCTTTGTTTTATGTAAGCAAGAATTATATATTCATAGTTTATTTATTATATATATATATATATATATATATATATATATATATATATATATATATCTTTTCTATATCAAATATTATCGACACTAATGTCTATTGTAAAATACTTAGAACACTTTACATGTACACCATTTCTGTCCTCTTGAAGCATGTGTGATTAGTACACTTTTAAGTTATACGATAATAAGCAGATCTATTTTCTGCAATCGTGACCACGTCGTTAACGGCATACTTTGTAGCGATCTTGGTACATATTACCATTGTTCTCTTCTGGAATGAGAAGGAACCCAAATTCCGTCAATGGGCGAAAGGTTGCCTGGCACGTCACCTCACTCATCGAATGAAAATGTGCTTAAAATAGCTTTTTTTGCCACATAAATTTTATGAGATTCGAAGACGCAGTTTAAGATAATAGAAGCAAAATTTACATTAATGTATTAAAATTTTAGTTTAAAGTATTCTACTGTTATTTGAAGTTACTTTTTTTATACTTTTATTGCTAAATTAAAATTTCATTTGTTGAAAAAAGTAAAATATAAATTTTGGTATTGTTTATCATTTTTTACTCTGTAAATTTTTGCATACACAATCGGTACCATAATATTATTACATAAACCCATATTTTTAACACGGAATTTAATGTAATTAAATTACCCAAATGATTCAACATATAACCTGAATAAAATGATTGTTAAATAGTAAATTTACTAAAGAAATTATAATTATACATTAATTTATTCATTGAACTATATTCTACTATTAAATACGTCTTTTTTCTAAACTTATAATATATTTTGCAAATTAAATATAAGTATATTAAACTCACATGCTGAAATAAACATATTCAATTAAACTTACAAACTTTTCCCCATAGTAAATACTACTTAACTTATTACGTCTAATAATAAACAATTATATATGTACAAATTAAAATAAACTTCATAATTTTGGGTAATTCTGGAATGAAATTAAAAGTAATATTATTCATTTTTATCATTATTATTTTATGAAACTATTCTTCTTTTATTTGCTGTAGGAGCAAATTTGATTCTTTAATTTTAATGAAACTTTGGTATAGATTCAAATTAATGAGAACATAAAATATTATTTAAAGAGATATTATAGGTACATTTATTTAAAACATAATATCAACCTAGTACATTTACTCATTTTATTTTCAAAAGATTTCTCTGAATTTTAATTTTAATCGTATTAATACATTTTTAAAATTTGAGAGCAATTTCAGTGAAACAGAGTGAAATTGCATGATCATATGAATATTCATTTTCTAGCTAGAGTTAAGCCAAAAGATTAAAATAAACTCCAAAATAACGCAAGGAATTAAATTTTAGTTGGAATCTGCACTTTTAAACTTAATTAAATATTAAAAATGATTTAAGATGGAGAAGTAATTAAATATAGATCTTACACTCATCGAGAATTAAATATCCGTCAAATTTCTTAAAAAAGTATATTATTATACAGTAAATAAATAATGCCTTAGTTGAAACTAAAGTAAATATAGATTTTAACAAAAACATTTCATTCATAACCTCTGATTAATACATATAATTGATGTGCAATATCATTTCGATTTCTTTCTACAAAAAAATGTTTATAAAAGCATAGCGGAAAAATTTACTTTACTTTTCTATGATTTTTTTAATCTGTTTTTAAAGCAGTATTTATCTTTCAAAATTGTATTTATAAAATAATATAATTAAAATATACTTATGTTTATTTATATGGTTGTTGTTTAAAAATTGCCTTGGATTAAATTCCTTCCACAAATCTACTATTTTATTAAGTTTGATTTATGCAAACCATGCTAATGAATCTAATATTCAAACTTCGAGTTTGCTCCTATAAACTCTATTCTAGAAATGATCTAATTTTGATAACACTCTATTTCAAGCAGAGTTGAGTAAAAGGGTTTTCACTTTCTCTTTATCTGATTAAGAGAAAATTGAATAGTCTAGACATTATTGGCTTAAGTTTTATAAATAAGAATCACACACACAATTTGAGTTTTCAAACTCACTTTATCCTAAATATCATATTGAGCAACTTGAAGGATATTAAATACCTTCTGGCGAGAAATATATAAATCAAAAGATTTTATTCGAAAATATTGAAATTCTGAGATATTTCCTGACTAAATATATATTTCAGAGAATTTGTATATTATCATTTAGAATAACACTTACTAAGACGCGTTTATGGAAGAAGAATAGAAAAAGTATTTTGAGTACTATAAAAATACAGTAAAATATTACTAAAGGAGTGACAGATTTTCTTTTAAATAATCAATTACTGAAATAGTTAACTGTAGTTTTGGGAGACTTTCTACGTAAATTACTATTATCTTTATACCTCACGCATCTTTACACATGGTTTATATAGCATACTTCTTAACTGAATCTTAATGCACATATTACCACCAAACTTGGTTAAAAAGCTAAGATTTGAAAACAGGCAGATACCCATTATTTCATAAGCAAAAATTGTAAGTCATTTATTATATCTTTTATATATCACAAATACTGTCGATGCTAATATCTATTATAAAATATTTATAACACTTTATATGTATACCATTTATGTCTGTTTGAAATATGTGTGATTTACGATTATTATATTTTGTGAAACTTATATATTTTCTTTCACATTTTCATAGTAGTTTTCCACTGTACACATTCTTCATTAGGTCATTACTTGACATTTTTAGTCATAATTAATAAAATTAATTTTTTAATATAATAAATTTCTTAGCAATAAAAAATTTCTAATATTAGAAACATTTCAAGTAAATACACACACTTCCTATATTAATAGAATAATTTTCCTAATAATGGTAATTTTCTAATATTAGAAACAGATCTAATGAATACATATAATTCAAAAATTAACATCTATTTTCATTAAATATATCTTTTAAAAATCATATAATATGTCTCATATGCTCTTTTGATGATGCTCGTTTGAATATTCGTAACTTCTAAACGCAAATATATTGCAACAAATACTGTTTTACCGTATATTAATGCGGTGGTACTTGTTAATGAAACTTTCAAAAGAAATTAGTAATAATTTACCATTACCTGGCAATTTAAAAACCACACAAAATACAAATTTATTTTAACTACTTTTTTTTAACTCATGTGCAGCTATAGTTAGTGAAAAATTAATAATTACATTCTTATAAACAATCAAATAAATTAAAATCAACTAAATTATATAAATGAACCATCATTTTAGGAGATACGATAAGTGGTATGAAATATATACCCCTCCCAATAGGCTCTGCAACCAACTCTTCTAACAATAATTTTAGTTTAGAAGTCATGGTTTTGGTTGGAGGTAAATAAGTAATTATTTCATATAAACAGTAAAATAAATTAAAATATATCAGTCACATAAATTAAGTATCACTTTGGGAGATTGTGTGCTTCGTAATAAATATATACTCCTTCCAACAGATTCGGCTGATTAATTCATTTACCACTTTATACAATGAGTTTTGTGGAAAAGATAAAAGTAAAAAAAAAATTATTCCTTTTATGAACGTTTTCCCAGAATATTATTTGAGTACATACTGTGATTTTAAATTAATTAGAAACACTTCTTATCCACATATATCCATACACACACACACACACACACACGTGTGTGTGTGCGTGTGTGTGTGTGTGTGTGTGTGTGTGTGTGTGTGTGTGTGTGTGTGTGTGTGTGTGTGTGTGTGTGTGTGTGTGTGTGTGTGTGTGTGTGTGTGTGTGTGTGTGTGTGTGTGTGTGTGTGTGTGTGTTTTTTTCTAATTAATTTAAAATATATTAAAATATATATATATATAATATATATATATATATATATTCATATATATATTTATATATATTATTATTATTATTATTAATAATATTGTGAGAATTCTTCAGAAAATGCAGACCGATAGGCAAAAGAAGAAATGAAAAAATACAATTCTTTGCATGCAATAATGGACGTTCATGTTTTACAATAATTATGAAAACCTATTTTATCCAATTTTATAATGATTTGGTAGATACATAGTGCTATTTCGTGCAAAACTGCAGTGCTACATCACATTATGAACTGGCGCATACAATAAGAATTTTAAAACATGTGACTACATGTGACATATTTAAGTATAGGTAGTATGGCATATTTAAATATAGGTAGTAGTGATATATAGAAAAGAGAAATAAATTTCATGTAGGAAGAATTGTTTTTTTCCTCTAAATATTGCTTGTTTTCATTGTTTGTAAGTTTTTATTTGCTGTATGACTTTATCAGTTTATTGAATAATCACTCATTTATTCATTATAAAGCATCCATGGGGGGGTATTTTTTTTAATTTTATCATTTCTTAGGGTTTTAATTTTTATAAAATATTTTACTCATTTCTATAAGAACTTTTTTTTTAAAAAAAATATATAATGAATATGTTTTATAAGCCATAATTCTTTGTTCCGTTATATTTAGTAAATAATATTAATATGCGATTGAAGGTTTCTATTTAATTAAATATCTTTAATAGATATATTTAATAGTTATAATAAACTATTTAACATTCAGGTAGTTATATATTAATTTAATATAAAATTGTATTCTTTTTTTTTTGGATTTATGCGTTTAAATGTTTAGAACTTAAATATGGATCATGTTTTCATTGAATATTTTAACCAGTTGCATAGTGTCGGAAAATCCAAATTAATTTTTGATAAACAATCTCGTATATTAAATATTCTAAAATATTACAAATATAACAATTAGAATTCCATGTCAAACGATTACAGAGATGATATATTATTAACGATCTAAGAACTATTTATTTAAACTTATTAATGTATAATTTTTTTAAGATCAAATTATAACATTCTCTTTTTAAAAATGATTTATCACTGAATAGAAAACTGCACATTGTGAAATAAAAAAAGTGCTAGATATTATGTTATTCCAAAGAAGTTTACCTCAGTAACATATAAAAAATTATGTAACATATGATAACATATGAACATATAATAATATAGTAACATATAATAACATATGAAAATAAATTTTAATATTTCATGTCAAAAAAAGGAGTTTAAAATGAAATATTAGAAGCCAGAGAATTAATTATAATATATAATAAAATAAGAACAAAGTAAATAAAATTTGAGTCTATGATGTAAGGACAGATTTGAGCACATTCTCTCTCTTTTCTATCAAAAGATTATAAGTTGAAATCCCAGATAAATCAAGGATCCAACGTGTTCACTTATAGCGGCTAAAGAATTTAAAATACGTCATAATTGCACATTATTTTACATAAAATAATGTGAAATAATACATCTGAGAGTGTTAAAGTTTGATTATTTTCTGATTGATCCCCGCTTCTAATTCACAAAGATCTATTTTCAGAACAATGATAGAAAAATAAATTATGAAATGCGAACATTTTATTAAAAAAAATTTATTTCCAAATGTACAGATACTCATTTCTTTATTATACCATATTCATAGAAATAACACTCTATATTCGTCTCATAATTGAATGAATGAAGCAAACTGACAGCCAAATGGTTTACGCACTGGCTTTTAGTTCTTTAGTTACAGGTTTCGATTTTTCATCTTAGGCTTGAGTGTTTGTTGCGATTGGAAGTACGCTTTAATCTGTAAGTCCTAGTCTAATTTACCCTTGTGTGCGAACCATTAGTGATAAGTGACAAATAAACCAACCAATGAATAAAGTGTCATTGACTTGAATTACACTTTATTCATTGGTTGAATTTCTTGAAAGAATAAAATATCATTAGATATATATTTCTTGTTAAAATCATGGCTAAAATACTTAAAGAAATAAAGATCAATGAATGATATGCTATAAAAGACGATGATTGAGGAAGAAAAAAGTAATTTAATGCACTGTTTGAATTACGTGGCTTCTGAAGGGTATCAATCCTGAAACATTTATTTAGAAAGAAAACACTTCCAATATATGCGAACTGATTTTGTAATCAGCAAATTCTGAACTCCGAAAGATACTGATCTTAGTTAATCGTGAGATGATACAGAAAAAATAAGAAATAATATCTTCATACATTTATAGTATAGTAACAAGCACTTTATCGGATGCATTAATGTCTTCGGAACCATTCTAAAAGTGTAGCAAATACTAATAGAATGAGTCATCAAATCCCTATTTTATGCATAATGTGATTGTCACTTAGGAAAATCTTTTTTTCCTAACATCTGTGATAGACGAAAAAGTGGGATTCCAAGCACTGATTTGCTGAAAGCACTAATTGATTTAAATATTTATTTTCAGTCTTCTTGTGTATTATTTCAAATAAATATGTAAAAATACACATGTATATTACTGACTTTCACTAAGAGAGGAAAGTACCATCATTCATTCTTGACATTTTTTAAAGGATTGAAATGTTTCTTAATATGAAAACGTCTCAAAAGGATTATATATATATACATACATACATATATATATATATATATATATATATATATATATATATATATATATATATATATATATATATATATATATATATATACTAAGACAAATTTCGTATTTAAATTCAACATTTAAGTTTATCTCGCGAAAAATTTAACTTTCAAACATTTCATTTCAGTACATGATGTAAAATATGAAATTTTGTATGATTTCATTTAATTTATAGATATTAGTAAAAACCTTATTTAAATATGATTCATATTTAAGTCATAAGTTTTAAGTGATAACCTAGTAAGCAGTATTACTTTCTATACTAAAACTAAATTTAATAATTCTGATTAACACACAAACCTAATATGAACTGGATTTTACTGAAATAGGGTTCAAATTTAATCATTAAATTTCAAATGTTTAGTTAGTTTTCTATAGGAAAATTAATGTTAATAATATTCTAACTACACAACATGCTTGCTAAATTCAATTTAAATTTTTCTTAATAAACATGAAAATGTATCTTATAAAAGAGGTATATTTTATTTATTTGTAGGATTAAATATTTTTTATTTGTGTAAATAATAAAGATAATGAATTTATTTAGCCAATAATTATGCTTTTTAATCATTTTCAAAGTTAAAAATTTTCGTATTATTGTTCTAAATATGAAGATCTCAATAAATTTATTTTATTAAATTGGAAACTACTTATATGCATTTTAACATCAACTTTACTATGAAATACAGCTTAACTGCATTTAGAGTAACTTTTTTTTATTTAGTTGTATAATAATTACGATAAATACCATTTAATGAAAATTTGTCTAGTTATCTACGAAATATTACAAAAGTTAATAATTATAATTTGTATATATCAACGTGTTATTGTTTGCGCTAGAACTAAAGAACGAGGATTGCTTCTTTTTAGAAATGTTTCATGTAATGTGAGAACACTATTTCGTAAATTTACTAAATAAAATCCATACTAAAATTATGTTTTAATAAAGATTTTTGCAATATTTTTATTACATTTTCATTATGAAAAATATGGTTTTAATAAAACAATTTTAGGCATTTTTAAATTTGGCAATGAAGCATTTTTTGAAATCGCTAATTCTTGTGATATAGGAAAATAAAGTAATCGTGTTAAAATTGAATTTTGTAATATTTTCAAAAATTTTCTTTTTGAAAATATTACAAAATTCATGTTAAATACAAAATTATTCATGTTAAATACAAATTTTTAAGTTGCATTAAAATACTGCAAAATGTAGCACATTCTAAATTTTTTAAACATTTTTCGTTTGATGTAAAATCAAATCTTTTTTTACTTGTTTCGCATATTAAATTTTTCACACAATGGCAATTTTAATTTCTTATAGAGCAAAGCTTAGAAATGAAATATTCAGTAAGTATATGTTTATTCATTAAGTAAAGTGTAGAAACTTATTATTATTTAATACAGCATTTGGTAAAAGTGTAGATTACGGTCGAAGTAGGACCATTTGGTGATATTTTTTCAGTTAAGTTATAGTGACGTAAATATTGAAATTTGATTAGAAGCCCTAATTGCCTCCAATTGTTTCTTTCTAAAAGGTATTATATTTAAAAGAAATTGGGAAAAAGATGGAGGCATTTTTAAATCGCTAATTCTTGTGATATAGGATAATAAAGTAACAGTGTCAAAAATTGAATAAATTTTTTTTTTTGAAAATGTCACAAAATTAAAAATCAAGAATATATGCCATAAAGAAAAAAACTAGTGGAAATTATGTAAATATTATATAATATTAAATTCATTATCTTAAGGAAAAATACAAATAACATCTACTTATGAATAAATAAAATGAAAAATATGTGAATTGATAAATGAATTTCTGTAATTATAGATATGTTTAATGAAATAATTTTGAGAAATCCAATGATTTTTTATTAAATTCTGCAAATCGTTAAAACGTAATAGTATGATTTTTCAGATTGCATTTAATGACTATACAGTATTTTCCCTTCTCACATATTCCGCCACAAATTGCAATTCTTTAGGTGATGCAATTTTATGCCATAAATTAAACATTTGTCATCTATTAGTTTTAATAAAAAATAATCAAATGGTAATTATTTTTTTAGGAAACAAAATGTATAATTGTACTGCTGACAAGATATCTTTTTTGAAAATTATGTTTGATAGTATAAAATGCAATTGATTAAAAATGTATTGTTTTATGCGAAAACGATACCTTAAAAAACGATACATTTTTTAAAATATTTTTAACTAGCAATTTAAGTTAAGGAAAGAAATCTAGAATAGAATTAAAAAATAATCATTAAAAACATATTCATGCAATAGGAGCATAAATAAGGAATGCAATAGGAGCATAATTGAAAAATATTACAGAAAAGAATATTAAAAAAAAATTCGTAAATAAATGAAACTGTAGTTTTATTTACAGTGAAATGTTTGAATGCTTCAAATGTTATCTTGTGTCTATAGCAAGTATTTAAAATAAAATTCTCTCCCTTACCCTTACTTATCTTTTTTAATTGAATCATGATTTTCCGAATAAATTTCTCTTCTATTATAGAGGGAATAAAATCCTTGAAGTTATTACTGGACCGAAAAGCTCATTGTGTGCCACATATTATCAACATTGTAGGAATCAAATTGATCTACTACCTGCCTAGTACCTTTTTAACTGTATTCCACACGCGTTCCGTCTATTACATTAGTGTAATCACCTGAGTCAGAGACTTTGAAAAGTAGCCAATGATTGACTCTAACATGATGAAAGACTTCGTCCAATAAGCAATGGTATGTCTTCAAGCAGTCAGAGATACCGGCTTAACATTATCGTTTAAAATTTATAACAACACTGCATTCGTTTTACTTTCAAGAAATATTTGTTTGATCCTCTGTCAACGACTCCAAAAACGCACCCCTTTTATTGACTTTCTTTACCTTGTTGAACTTACATTTACCAAATTCCTTTTACCGCAGTTATATCTGGTCTTCCTATCATTTCATTCGTTTTCAGGCTCTCTCTCACTTTTACACACAGTTCCCAACAAAATATTCTCCAATTACGATGGGAAATATTCAGAACATCACATAACTTCATTACAAACTTTTTCCCACATCGTCTCTGGTAACACCAGAAACCCTTTCATTCGTTTTTTTTTTCCACATTATGCTTATTATTAATATCATTTGTTTAGCATCTCAATCCACACTCGTTACTGATGTTCATTCCTTCGTCCAGTTTCATTTGTTCACCACATTTACAACACAAATAATCTTTAGAAAGTAAACCGACATTCATGAGCGATAATTAATAGTTTCTTTCTCAAGTTTAATTAATTTCTTAAGTTCATAGTCTGTATCTAATCTTAGGATATTCAAGTGAGCTTGAATGATGCAAATAGAATTTTCTTGCATTAATGTGAGATTAAAGATACAGATGGCATAAATCAGAATCATGAAAAGTTTTAATTAATTATCATGAATCCTTTCTTATGAGATTAAAAGTCACAAACTTATTTGCTTAAGTGTTTGTAAAATACTTATATATTTAACGCAATTCACTTATTTTTAAGGATAATTCTTGATGAATTAAATAAGCTTGCTATCAAATGTCTGAATAAAATAAAATAGGACGCTTTAAGAGAATTTAAACATTCATAGTTATGAATTTTAAATAATCTAGAATTAATATTTGGCACGTACCAAGTATTAAAATTCTGTCTAACAATTATTAGATTCTATTAAGGTAATTTGCCAATATCAACCTACATTTGGATATTACTTTTGGTGAATTAGTTTAGTGAGGAAGGTAAAATCGAAACATTTACCCTTTTGACTACTTTTTTGCCTTTGGAGAACTGTGTGACAATAATAATCATTTTACCCCTGCCTTTATGATTGAATTAGAAATAATTAAAATATGACATTTCGATAGTTTTTTAATGAATATTTTAATAGTATTCACCAATCAAATAATGAAAGCTATAAATGCAACTTTTTTTCAAAATATTAATTAAAATTTTATATAAATAAAAATTTTAGAAACAATACGTCTGAAATGTATATAAATATTTTTTCCTAAATAAAATTAACTTTTCTTTAATGCACTTAAATTCTGCATATATATATACATCAGTAATTATAAAAGTTAATTAAGTAAAATTTCTCTCGTACGTAGGAGAAAAAAAATTCCATTCTCTCTCTTTTTACTTTCTTAGATTTACTTAAGTGAAGCTCTTTTATGTACCCACTTCAAAATTCATATAAGAATACCAACCTCGACATAAAATATGCATTTCACATTTTGCATAGTTTTATGGAGAAAATTATTTCCCTCTGAGTGGGAATTTAGAAAATGGAGAAAGTTCTAAATAGGGTTCAATTTAAATAGCATTTTCCGCCCATTATCTGTATTCTAAATAACAAATGCAAGGAGAATATTTGAAAAAAAAATCAAAAGACAACTTAAATAAGTTTATGTTTTTAAAAAATAGAGGAATTGGAAAGAACAGGAAGTTATTTCGTTTTGAAATCATTAAGATAATTTTTTTATTTGGGAAAACAAAAATATCTCCCTGTGCACCAAGGAATACTGCACAGGGCTCAAAGGTACAACAAATGTACTACATAACAAATCCAAATAAATCATAACATGAAAATAATAATAATAAAAGAAGGCAGAGAAAAAAAAGAGATATAAAAATAAAAAGGATTTAGATAACAGCATGTATAAAGTTTTTAAAGAATTCAAAATTCTTTACTAAAAATTAAGGGCCACCTGTTATTTAAGTCTTTACAAAAATCGTTTCTTTCTTCTGAAACAAATGGGCATTCAGGAAGAATGTGAGAAGGGTTGTCACTCCCAGACATGCACACCTCACTGTTTTTAATGTGGAAGCGGTGAAGATAGCTATTGAATTTCCCATGTCCAGTGAGGAATTGCGTAATTTTAAAATCAGTGTAGAACCAGTAGCTCCTAATTCTAATGGGAACTGATGGAAAAAAAATATTTTGTCCACTTACAATTAGGAGAGGACACAAAACCTAAATTCCATTCTTTGATAATCTTCTTTTTGGTAGTGGTTTTGAAAAAAGATTTGGGTAAGCTGGTATTCAGTTTATTTGGAAGTGAAAGAGAAGATTTGGCCAGGAGATCTGCTCTTTCATTTCCATACACACCACTATGACCCTTGACATGGAAGAAAGTGAAGGAAATATTTTTGATATCACACATATTTGTTGAAGTCTGGGCTTCCACATTAAGTTTTTCAAAACTAGTTATATCTTGCAGAGCCAGTAGAGATGACAACGTGTCACTGCAAATTAAAATTTTTTAATATGGCTTGCGTATGGCTTCTTTAACAGCAAGATTAATGGAGAGTAACTCCGCTTGGAAAATAGAACTGTAATCACTAATGCGGTATAATTGATGACTCACTTCAAACCCATTCTGAAAGCATACGTATGCAAGACTTACTTTTTCGTTAACTTTACTCCTATCTGTAAAGTAAATTAGATCATAGTCTTCTTCCCTAACGCTATCAAATGCAGCAAGTGGAGCAGGCGATCTTGTAAATGGATGAGGTAGGGCAGAAAAGTTCAAATCACCATCAAGATGGTTAGAAAAAGAGTCTTGAGCATAACAAAAAACCTCATTTTGATGAAGTATCACAACATCAAGATGTGGAAGACCAGAGAGAATGAAGAGAACATCATAAGTGATTGTTCTGTATCGTCTAATAATCCTCAAGAGCAGTTTTCTTTGTATTTTCCTGATAAGTTTTCAGTTTATTTTTTTTTTCAAACTGTCTCCCCAAATTCGAGATGCATAAAGAATAACGGGAACAAAGCCTTGTTTATAAATCAATTTTGAAACTTCGAATTTAATACCGTAACTGCTATTGCAAATTCTATACAATGCATTTGTAAGAATGTTAATCTTAACTAAAATGTATTTCAAGTGAAGTTTACGGTCGACAACACCACCAAGATATTTAATTTTATCTACAACTTGTAGAAAATTACTACCCATAGCAAGATTGATTGTGGCATCAATGTTAGCCTTTTTGTGAATCATCATTACTTTGCACTTCGTATGATTGAATTCCAGCTTGCAATGTTGAGCCCAATTATGAATAAAATCAAGAATATCTTGAGCGGTACAGCATAAATCGGGAAAAATTTTGTTCAGAACTATTACGAGTAAGTCATCTGCGAAAGAAATTTTCTAGCACTTAAATGCATTCAATTTTTTTAGTAAATCATTCATAATTAGGTTCCAAAGGAATGGGCCAGAAACAGAGCCTTGTGGACATCAATTTTGGATGTAAACTACTTTCGACTTATTACCAAGAGTGAGAACAGCAGTTCTGTTGTTCAAGAAACTGCGGAAGAGATTGAGAATATTTGAAGTATAAGCCTCCTTCATTAAGAAAATAATAAGGGTTCACCACGCGTTATCAAACGCTCCTTTTATGTCCAATGAAAGAAGAATAATGAACAAATTTTTCTTCTTCCCTTCCTTTACAATGTGAACAAGTCACAGAAGTGCATCATCAGTAGATTTCTGCGGTGTGAATCCATATTTGTCTTTACTAGCATAATTACGATTGTTAAGATGCCATCTTAGTCTGTAAGAAGCTTTTCGAGGCATTTTCCCCAATGCAAGGCAATAAGCTAATACACCTAATATTCTTAAGTTGCGGTCGCTTAGTGTTCAAACTCTTTGGGATTAAGACAACTTTCGCATTTTTCCAAAGAGCAGGGAAGAGAGAATATTTTAAGCATAAATTGAATACAGCAGGAGAACACTAATGAAAGTATTTAATCATTTCATTGGAAAAGGAATCCAGGCCACGAGATTTTCCAGTGGCCAAACCATGAATAAAAGCCTTAATTTTATTGACTGTAAAAGGTACATCATCTTCTACAGAGTATGCCTTGTTAGATTGTTCTCGAATATTTTGTTGAAACGAATTATCGTTAAAAGGATTGTCATCTGGGAATGAAAAATTTGAGATAGCACTGAGAGATTCTTCAAAAGAAGATGTGAAGTGACCTGAAGTGGTTTCAATGCCAGTAATCTCTACACTTTTACTAAAGTTTCTCTTCATGCCTTTATGAATCTCCTTCCATACATTTGTAGGGGTAACATCAGAAAGTCTTTCCAGGCATTTAAATTTTGAGTTATTAATTAAGTGTTTATACACTTCTTTAACGTGGAGGTAATTGGATTTAAAAATTTTCTTGACAATCGGGTTTTTGGCTCTTTGAAAACGACGTCTTGGAGCATTAACTTTTTACGCATGCATTCTATTTCAGAAGTCCACCAAGGAGCATTTTTTTATCATAATGCTTGAAAGGAATAGCAATCCTTCCTGCAGAAATCCTGATATTTTGAAGCTCAAAAATTAGAATTTCCAGGCAAATAGGGTCATTACAAGTAGAGAGCTGATCCTCAAAACTACAATTTTTGATAGCCTCATAACATTTAGTCTGAAACAGAAACCAATTTGCTCTTCTACAGTCAAAGATTTGAGACCTGTTTGAGGGTAAAGAGTTCGCAGTTTTATCAGCCAAGGCAATTTTAAATTCATTCTATGGTCAGAAAGCGAGTCGTAATCACGAATGGACTGATTGATGACATCTTGCAATAAACTTTCCCCAAGAACAGTAATATCAACGTAGCTAGAACCTTGAGTTGAACAGAAGGTAGGACTGAAATCCTCATTAACTACAAATAGATGTTTGGTACTGAAGAAATCACATAGTTTATCTCCTCTAGCATCTGAATAATGACTAAATTAAACATTACTTTTGCTGTTAGAGTCCATTCCCCAAATAAGTCGAGAAGAATTAACATTAGACATGAAATAATCAATCTTTTGTAAATCAGCATCTATATTTCTGCCCGGCTCAAAGTAGTAAGAAAGCAGAATAAAATCTAAGTCATTTACAGTAATTTCAATGGAGATAATGTTATAATCAGAGAAATTATGAT